>JAKTWU010000023.1:0-51154 GCA_030582435.1 Taiozyma onychis
TCTTTTGGAAACGGTACCTCTGTGTTTTGGGAGTCTTTCTTCATGGGATCTGGAGTCTCCTTTTGTATGTCCACCGTATGCGTCCTATGTCTCTTAGCGCCTGTAGAATATTGAAGCAGACACAAGTTTCGGCTTTCGGGGTTCCAGGTTTACCTGCAGGGTTTTCGGTTTTCGGTTTTCGGGGTTCGGGTTTCGGCACCAGTTTACTAAAAGTTTGGAACCGAGCTGTGAACTGTAAACTGATTATTCATACTAAAGATCAGGAAAATTTTTAGTTTTTTAACGTGTTTCCACCTGTTAGACATTAAACACTTCAGTGTCCTTTTGGCGATAAAGTGTGACGCCCTTCTCATTCCACTTCCCACTTTGCACCCATCCTTACACCCAACCAACAACGAAACTACAACATACATCTCCATATTCAGAATAAAGCATTGTTTCTCATTAATCTCGGGAAGCTTCAATTATAAATCAACATTCATCAACAACTCCTTCACGCTTAACACCCAACTTTCCCTGTTACTTCATCAACAATGGGTTTATTCAACAGAAAAAAGAAAGAGGACTCATCAGAAACAGCTTCCATCGCCGAGGTTGATCCATCCAAATTGATCAAGACTTCCATCCCGTTTAAAGAGCTGCCATCTACCGCCACCATCCCAGAGCCTATAAAGCTGACATCAGATCAAGAGGCAAAATACAATGAAATTTTAAGACATTTCCAAAACCCGGATTTAAAAGTCTTTGACTCTGAAAAGAACCCAACTACTAAATCCTCGCTTACAAATGCTGAGAAGTCTTGGTTAACCAAGGAATGTTTCTTACGTTATCTACGCGCAACCAAATGGCACATCGATGACTGTATCAAACGTATCGAAGGTTCCATTGCATGGAGAAGAGAATTCGGAATCAGTGGCACTCCTAATGATGAAGTCACGGCCGAGTTGGTCTCTCCAGAGAATGAAACTGGTAAAGAAGTCATCTTGGGTTATGAGAACGATGCAAGACCAATCTTATATTTGAAACCGGGCCGTCAAAATACCAAAACATCCCAAAGGCAAGTGCAACATTTGGTCTTCATGTTAGAACGTGTCATAGATTACATGCCAGCTGGCCAAGATTCCCTTGCATTATTAATCGATTTTAAACAATACGATGATGTTCCAAATGTTGGTGGTTCCAAGATCCCACCAATTGGCGTCGGTCGTCAAGTTTTGCATATCTTACAAACCCATTACCCTGAGAGATTAGGTAAATCGTTACTAACTAATATCCCTTGGCTTGGCTGGACCTTCTTAAAGCTAATTCATCCTTTCATTGATCCTTTGACTAGAGAAAAATTGGTCTTTGATGAACCTTTCCCAAACTATGTCCCCTCTGAACAACTTGACAAATTATATGGTGGTTATGTGGACTTCACTTATGACCACTCATTATATTGGGACACCATGAATGAAATCGCAGATGCTAATAAGAAGCATTATTTTGAAAGATTTGAAAGATTTGGGTCCATTGTTGGGTTAAGTGAATACGATCTAAGAGGTTCCCATGAAACTTTAAAATATCCAGTAGAACAGCTTTTTGAACTGAAAAAGACTGGATCTGTGGAATCAACAGCCACTGACGTTACCAATGATAAAACCTTGGATAATAATGAAAAGATTCCACATACTGTTGAAACCGTCACCCAGGACGTCTCTGCTCTGGAAGTTAAATAAACTTCTTTTGATAAAGCAAAATGAACGAAGAATATTCAGTGATACAAGTGTTATGTGAAGAATGATTTATATGATGAGAGGATGAGAAGAACAGGATACGATTTTCTTTTTTAATGAGTGGTCTCGAGGATTTTCATCGAGTATTAAGTAAATATAACAATGAATATATTAATCCCAACCGCACTCGTAATATATCCTAATATAATCCACTCAATGAATGATCTAAATGATTAGTTAGCTGGTCTTATCATATTGACAATTTAATCTATTCTCTTTTGAAAACTGGGAAACCTAGACCGTGATTACCCTTGTACGCAGCAACTTCTGGTTTCTTCCAACCTTTTAACAAATTTTCATCTTCTAATTCATAAACTTCAATACCTAGTGGTCTACAAGTATCAACCATATCAACTTTGGTCTCTTCGTCACCTTCACCCCAATCCCAAGCACTCAAATCACCACCTGGACAAGCAGAAATGGCACATAGCAAATCAATCTCTGCAAAGAATTCAAAGTAATCACCTGGTTGTGCTGGACAAGTATCCATGAAATATTTCCCCTTTGAATCAAGACCAGTGACTTGAAAAATGTTCAAAACGTCATGAACATCGTATTCTTGACCACCATAAGGTAAAATGGCACGATACAAATTGGAATGACAATGGAAATCATTATCTTCACCACTTAATAAAGTATCGACATATGGGTCACATCTCGTCCCTAACAAATCATGAATTGGATCAATTTCCAAACGATCACGGATCGAATCACCAGTGATGGTCAACATTGGTCTTAAGTACGGTAAATTTGAGAATAAACGGTCGTATTTCTTAACATGTGTACCATAAAATTGTCTAGTTCTTGAAGCCCAAAATTTTTCTCTGAAGTTATCAGCGTTCCAAGCGTTGAAATCACAAACTTGAGGACCTTCAGGGGTAGTAATACGGACAATTGAACCTGCTTTAACTTTCCAAGCCTTTCCTGATCTGATTGGTACGGTTTCTTTGTAAGTCAACTTCTTTGACGCATTGTGGATCTGATCATAAAATTCACTGTTAGCATCTAAAACTGGAGTCTTTGTTGGCTGATAAGCCGGCACTGGGTTAGCCCTTGGCTTGAAAACTGGTTTAGAGGACATCACAGGTAAGATAATGATAACTCAGCTTTGGAGTAGTGCTGAAGATTCCAAGTGGATGTCTTTTTTCCCACCTAAAATGTTTAGGGTCTTGGGCATCGCGCGAGAATTTCCGGTTATCTGCGGACTTCAGAAAGCGGGGTTGGTATTCCGCTCCGTTCGGAGTTGTCTAATACAGTTGATCGCTACAAAGTCTTCAGATATATGTAGAATATCATTGACTGAGAGTGGTTTCCTTCTCTTTAACTAACAAATTACTAGGAGACCCTTCCATTTTAACTTTGGGTGCAGTTGACCTCATGTAGGGCGACAAGTTCTCATAGTAAGTTTGTATCACATCTTTGGCACAATCTGTGTGCTGAAGTATTAGCATATAAATGCAAAGAATCTCAGCTCTAACCTCAGGGAGAGCATCAATGGCCAGTTTATTAACATAAGGTAGTAACAAACTCACAACTTTCCATATCACAATAGAGCTGTCACTCTTGTGTAGGCATGTCAAGATGAAGAATTTGATCATCACTAAACAGGCATGCTTGTCATAATTCTTATGCTTCTTACTATGAAATGTGTCTTTGAACATCTTGTCAAAATTTTGTATGAAAACACGGTGTGATACTGATTGAATCATGGTGCATAAAGCTTTCATGCTCATGTTTCTAACATACTTCACAGGTTGGGTAGCCCTAGTCAATGGGATTAATGTATCAAGAAGCATGACAAATAACTCATCTGAAACAGTACCCGGGCTGGCGTACAAGATGAAATCCCTTATGAAAATAATAAACTTAACCAATAACATACTTCTATTGGATCTCGCAACCTCAACAATATTATCAAATTTACTCTTGATCATTTCTTGAAATTCTTCATAGGCTTCCAAAGGCAAATGAAGTCGAGTGAGGCCAATCAATGGATCCAAGTTATCGAATCTTTGCTTCCAGTTCTGGGAACTTTCTTTACCATCAAATGGATCTAAGAGTGATCTTAAACCATCGAAGTCTAACTGTGAAAGAACCGAATAACTGAACACGATATCATCAGGATCTTCACCATAAACTTCGTTCAAATAATCTTCGAATATCGGCTCTTTAGCTGTCAAGAAGTGTCTAAGAACGATGGCATCAATTTTAGGACCAACAGGTGTACTGATAGCAGTGGGTTCTCGAGCCCGAGTTAACCTAGGGATCCTGCTTGGTGATTCAGGTGGATTTGATAAACAGACCGATACCTGTGAAGAAGATCTTGGGGTAGAACTAGGTGACTTCTCTTCATTGAAAACCACTCTTAATATGGATTCCTTTCTAGGCAACCTTTCAGGGGTACTAATCACTTGGGGAGGCGGTGGATTTGGACCTTGGGGATTGAAATCAGCCGGGACATTAGCACTGTCGTTAGCACTGTCCACACACAGTAACAAGATCTCATCCGAGACCTTGGATAAAGCATCGTCACTCAGGCGAGATGCGTTTGCATCTGTATCAACAAAACCAACAACAGGTAAAGCACCAGGACGGGGATCAAGAGTGCTTTCTGGATCGGTTTTGGGGGTAGTAGGTTCAACAAAATCATCACTTTCCATGGCAAGTGCTTGACCAAAAGCGAGAACTGGTTCATCTTTTGGAGGTTTGGACAGATTGAGCTCTCCAGTTTTTTTTACAAGTGAGAGCTGAGCATCATCAAGAGTCGGGGTCATCTTTAAAATGTGATCCTTCAACACAGAGAATCTCTCACTAATTGAGGTGCTTTCAATCTCACTGTGGTCACTCTGGGTCAAAGATATCTCAGAAAACATCTTTCCTTCCTCCTGCTCTTCGTCGGTTAATTCCTCAATTGTTGGAAGAGTCCATGTCTGCATACGCTGAGAATTTTCCTTCAAAGCAGTCACATCTTGGAAGTTTGAGGTGTCATTCTGGTTCTCAGCTTCAGTATCTGGGGTAAGCTGTTCAACATCTTCAACTTCTTCATCGTGGTATTCAAAGATAGGCTCGACCGAACCAGAATCTACCGAAATATTCTGCTCTGAAGTTTTTGAATGATAGGAGTATTCCATCTCTTCGTAAAGTTCAGCTCCTTCATAGTTTGATGCCGCACCAATATTGTCCACATCAAATACCTTCTGGATCTGATAGTATTCTGTCCTCCAAGGTGGTCTTTCAGAGTCATCATAAACGTCCTCCCCTTTCGCAGCAGCTTTTGGTTTCTCTGGAGATTCTTTCGATATATCAGCAAGGTCAAGATCATGAATACCAGCAACATGAGCACCTTCATTATCATAACCTGACCTTTTCCAAGAGTCATGAGCAGGGCAATTGCGTTCTTCTTTAATATGACAATCGCCAGACGTGGTACAATCAAAATCTTGGTTGGCCGTGTCATGCAATTCAACATGAACATCAGCAACTGCCTCCTGAATGAACACTGTGACGGGTTCAATCTTGGAGCTGTTGAATATTTCAAGGATCTGTACAATAAATACAAGGACCATGAAAACAGCAAGAACGATGACCGGTAGATAAAATGTCAAGCTCTTCTCATCAAGCGCAGTTTGATCAGAAGTGATGCCGCCCTGCACACTGGCAACCGTTTTAGGTAAGCCAAAGCTTTCTATGGGAACATCCGGTTCATAGTCATCAAAGGATACAATGTCTTGAACTTCAATAACATTAGCCGCTGTAATCAACTTTGGTGTTGCTGGTGGCGCCCAGGCAAGGGACTGGAGAGCTTTCCACCAGCGCAGCCATTCAAGGTAAAGAAAATGAAACATGACAACACTCAGACCACCAAAGCACCGATCTCTCTTCTGCGGGATTGGGCGGCGGAATATGGTTTTCTCATGAAGTTGTTAAAGGAAATGTTTCCTTTCCTTGTAAGGTTTTGACACATAAAAACTTGCAGAACGCCAAAAAAGGACCACAAAATTCAAAAAGATCTGGCAACAACTCAGATTTCGAGGAAATGAATAGGGTCTTTGTCGTGTTCTACCCACTCAAATTCTCCATCATTCTGCCAGTAGTCGTGGTACAAGATCTCTGTCTCACTTGGACCAATAATCATGTCGTTGTCACGTAGTTTTCTGGCAATTATGGTTTCTGTGGTTTCTGTGGTGTTGTTTTGTGTAAATGACCGTAGAAGTGGCGAGTTTTTGATGTCAAAGTTGTTCACGTTTGAATAGAAGCACTCTCTTGATACTATAGAAACCTTGTTCAGAAGTTTCAACTTGTCTGAATAGAGTAGTTTGCGTGTAAAACTGATTCCAGGTCTCCAATGTACATCTGATGAATTTGTGATGTATAGGTTCTTCAACAACAGAAAATTTACCAGGTATACGTCAGCCAGTAGTAAACTAGACATAGGCACGAAGAATGCGAGCAGAAAGTTGATCAGACCTAACCCTGTAGCGTCAAACAGGACCTTTTTCTTCAGCCTATCTAGAGAGCCTTCTTTCAAAATCTCATCACTCTTTTCTATCGTTTCAAACAACAATTCCAAATCTTTGTACTTGTAGAGGAGTAGATTGATACAGACTTTCAAAGTATTTGAAGTGGGACTCATGGACAAAACACGATCCAGTAACTTGTGGTTGAGCTCGGGCTGCGTAAGCAGTTCTCTTACAACTTGCTCATCAAAGTCATTGTTGGTCTTCAGTAAATTGACTTGCTGCACTTGGTTTAGCATGAAATTCTCAACATCCTCAGGCTGCAATCTAAGGACTGCATTGATAGAACTGCCTTTGAACGTTGATGGTGTGTTCTTGATGTGGAGCAAATGGCTCTTGCAAATTTTGATTATGGCTCTTTGTACTTCAACCGCTCGTCTATCGCTAATGTTGCCCTTCTCCGGGCAATGGAGTGACAGTCTTAAGAGCTTGATTTCATTCTTAACCGCGGCGAACCCCCTTTTCATTGGTATCTTGAAGCGTTCATACTGGTAGCCTACCACTGGGGTAGCCAGAGAATTCGACAACTTTCTCCTGCATTGGTAGGGTAGTTACCACAGTGATCAGTAATTGTTGGGGCCACGTACAGTACTATCAAATGAAAATGAACGCGTCAAAATACACTAAACAACAGACTTTTAAACGTCACGGTGCTGGCCAGAATGGAGAAGAAGACCGAAAGGATACGGCAGTTGATCAATAATGACTTCAGTCAAAGCCCCAACACCGAAGAACTGATCCAACAGTTTCGCAACTCGCATTTGAACGACGCCCCAAGAGGACAAAGCCAATCCGAATCCACAACGGACATCTTGAACACAAGCATACCCACAATCAGACTGGATGATGATATTTCTCAGAGTACACAGATAATACGACATGGAAAATTGGTGTCCCCTTCTAGGAGGCCAGTTTCTGGCAGCTCGATGGATATTATGCCCTCATTAGAAGAGATTCAAAAGAGTAACGACCAAGAGATTGAATTTGGCTTATTCTGGCAACTAATGGACTTAAAGCTCCCGAACGATGCTACCAGCTTTCACTTCAAGAAGATTGTGCTGAGATATATTGAGATCATCGAATCACACAACGATAATGCTTCCGCTGATAAGTTCCTTATCACCATTTACAACCAGCTGAGAAAGACCAGTACAATCACACCAAAGCTGAGCAAGATCATCGATACGTTTCTTGAGGCGCCAGCTAATCTGGGTATGAAGCTTGCAAACTACCAACATTATAAAGACCAACAAGAAAAAACCAGGTTCTTCAGGTTATGGCTGGTCAAGAGAAGGAAATTCAGCGAACTTGCTAAGTCAGAAAAGATCTGGGAGTTATATTTGAAGAAGAAGTATATATCGAAGCTGACACTTACTTACGACATCGTTACAGATGGCTATGAACAACATGCTGATGCGTTCAATGCAACCAAAATGGTGCTAAAATCATGGGACTTATGGAGAACGAAGTGCCTTACTCTTAGAGGAATCAACAGTATCGCGGATGATACACAAAAGAAGAAGTATCTACAGAGATGGCAGAACAAGATTATTGCTGATAATGAAAAAGCTGACATGGTGTATGAAGTAAAATTGGCTCAACGGGCTTTGGAACAATGGAAGCTGAAAAAACAGTACAATCGATTCAACCCTGTCACCAAGTACTACAACCAATGGAGATCATCAGCCGCCCACGTTCAAAACTTGGAATCAGATGCTAAACAACTAGAAATCATCTTTCATGCAGGCTTTGTTTTCTCTAAATGGAAGAAAAAATCGTTAGTGAGTTGCTCCAAAATCTCAACGCTCAATAACTTATGCGACGGTTTCGTGAAGAGAAAGTTCATAAAGAACTGGAGACGCACTACGGTTTTCAAAGAAGTTGAGAATGAAGCCAAAGACAAACGTGATGAATTCATGCTGAGATTCGCCGTGAAACAATGGAAGAGAAAGCTATTGCACCAAGTACAATTGCAGAAATTCGACAGAATCAAAAACGATCAATTGTTGATATCTTCGATTGACAAGTGGAAGTCCACCTTGGCTTTGCTGAACAATTCTGAAGAATTAGAAGTGAAAATTTTGACCAGAAAGTTCTTTGATCGTTGGAGATTAGCCACTTTATCGTCTCAATACGAATTGTCGAGAAAATACGATACTGCTTCCAAGTTGCTTTTGCATTGGTCAAAAGAGGCTAAGCTGGCTGAAGTAGCTAGAAAATTTCAGCGACAGATGGTTACTTTCAAGTTCTGGGAACAGTGGTTATTAAAACATAGCAGACACCAAAATGAAATGGAACTGAGTCAAAAAGCGCTAGAATCATACACCAAGCTGATCTACCTCAACAGTTGGAAGAAGGCCCTTAAACTTAACCACGAGAATGAAGAAATTGCTGATACACATTTCAAGAAAAAATTTCTTGGTACGGTTGTCTCAAAATTCAACAGCCTCAAAAGATCAGAAGCAATTGCTGACCAATACTATGACTTAGATAGCCCACAATTGACTGTCCGAAGATTATTCAAGAACTGGAAGGGCAGATATGAAAATGAAACCAATGATAAACTACAAAAGAAACTAGAATGTTACGAGGCTTCAAGGGGGTTGAGAACAAAAGCGCATTTATTCCAAAAGTGGTCCAGTAGGTATAGGTTCTATATTGATCAAGAAGAGTTGTACAAGCAAGACTTTGTCGAAAAGAGAATGAAAAGGGCCGCGTTTGACAAATGGGTGGATAAGTTTGAGGCCATCAGGGAACTAGAGGTTCAAGCCGATGAAGTGAATTATCTGAATCTGTTATCAAGTGGGTTTGTCAAATTTCAAATGATGTACCAAAAGATTCAGATGCTTGAAGGAAAATCTATTGAATATGAGGAAGATAGAAATGTTGAACTGATTTTGAAATTCTTGAAGAAGTGGACCTACAAGAATTTACAGCTTGAAAAGAACAGCGAAATCTTAAAGTTCTTTAACAAGAGATGGGAAAGAGCCCATTTGAGAGCGCTGCTATCGTTATGGAAAAATAAAACCATTGAAAAGTTACAAGTCATCAATGAATCAAATTATAGCAACGAATCAGTTGACAGTATATCCCCATTGAAGATCGAACCTGGTCTTTCACGATCCTCGACCTTCAACAAATTAGACGATGGCATTTCAGAGCTGGATGAAGATGATGATTCACCAACCAAGTTTAAATCAAAAATACACAGAAATTCATTGTCCAAGATCACTCAAACACCAAAGAAATCGATCATTGAGCCGTCAAAGAGCTTCCAGTCAACCGGTGGGATTCCAGGAAGTGAGCGTGTCAAGAAAAAAAGGCTAGCAGCATTAAGGAACCATTACAGTCAAATCAAATATGCAATTCCTAGTCCTATTGACTTCAGGAAGGCCACCAAAATCAGTTCTGCCATTAAGATTGAACCTAAGGCTGACCATAGTGACACAGTTGATGACAACTTGCCCCGAATATCGATCTTCAACTCCGCAAGAAAGAACGCAACCAGGGAAGAACAACAGCTATATGAACCTTTAGACAGTCCAGTCATTAGGAGAACATTCAGAAGCACAAGTACGGCTTTGGAAGGCAGTACATTTACAAGACCCTAACGAATTAATGACCTTTATGATAGAGACCCTATGTAGTGGCTTCCATTTGGGCGCAATTACAGACCCTTATCTTTTGTACTAGTTTTTGTACCATTATGACACCCAACACAAAGCAGGTTTTCGGGTTAACGATTTGTTCAATCCGAGCTTTATGGGAAATCACTAAACCAATGACTGTCCTCGATGTACGAGCTCGTACAGCATTCCAATTCTGCATGATCTCGGGTTCAAGTAACGCCGAGCACCGAAAACCCTTTGAAAAGCTCCGAACGCCGAAAAACGAATACACCAATACACACTAAAGCTTCTTTACACACCAAACAATAGAGACGAGGGAACCCTGGAGTTGATGGACGATAGTTGAGTGGAAGTACACGAATACCATGGAAACAAGATGTTCGAAACTAAATCATTTCTTCATCACGATTAAAATCGTATACCAACTCCTGGTATTACAGTTCATTCAGATCTTTCAGCCGAATCGCCATCCAGCTTTCTACCGATATTGACAATCTTATTAATATTGCATATAAAACTAGAGCAGTTTCCCTATTAATTACGTTAACTTCGCATTAGTCACATCTTTACAGTCTCTGGAGATAACGCAAATTTCTAGTGTTTTGTCAGCCGTTAATTGCGCTGCCGCTACTTTAATTTTTTACATCCGTAAAGGCTTTAGTGGGCTTAACAAACAATTCAAGGTTTTGCCGGTCTTTATATCCGCTTTCGTTCCCATTAATAATTAACATAGCTGACGAACAAGAGCTACTATCCTTTTATAAACAGAGCCCCTGTGCATTCTTTTCCGGTTCTTTCGTTGTCAGGAGTATATACGCTTTTGTCAATCGAAACAACAAAGATGTTAATGAGTTCAAAGCCAATTCCTATTCACCAGCACACAATTGTACCACCAAACACACTAGTTCATAGAACAAAGAGTCATATCAGAACGACGAACAGTAAGCTGCTCAAAGGGTTGATACTTCCATTGAACTCCATCCCTCTCAAGCAAATGAAGAGCGTCTTCAGTGCTCATGGTTCTTCACAGAAGGCAATTAAAGACCACAGTCACAGAGCACACACAGAAGCACAAATAAGCGCCGGTGCCCCAGTGGCAAGAACTAACATAAGCCGCCAATCACCAAAGTTGACATCAACAGGGAAGCTTCACACAAAGAATGTCAAGGTTGTCACAAGAAGTGACCTATTGAACAACACTTACAGTCTTGACAGAATCATGTCTGCTGAAGTCCATAATGATCCAAACGGCGATAGACCTGTACTGAAGAAAGCCCACACACATGGCCATAACAGCCGCCGCTCAAGATCTAAAAACATTGAGAGGGCGTCATCCACAAGATCGGTCCCTACCAAAGCTAACTTTTATGAGTTTCCTACCAACTCTCCAAGAATCAGTGAAGAGCTGGTCCCAAGAACGCCATCAGTTGAGATCAAAGTAGATACAATTGATGATGTTACAAGTGATTATGAATCATATTTTCCAAAAGAGCAAATGAAAACCGAATTCATCTCATTGGAGAGCACTTTCACAAATAATGGTGAACTGTTAAGTATACCAGTACATAAAGCACTTACTCTGGATTCTGAGATCTCAGACTACCAATCAGCTCACCAAGTACTCTGAGATTACACGCTCATTGCCCATAGGCCATTCTAGTATTCATACCCTGTTCATACCTTGTTCATATCTTGTTGACGATGCTATATACGACTTTTACGACAATCAATCGTAGCGTTATCTTCCAGCTTCAGTAGCCGAAAAAAGAACAAGACTGCATTGTTCTAGAAGGTCGCGACTTATTTTTCGCGAACTTTACATGACGTAGTAATTTCTCTTAACGATAAACGATTTAAAGACGACAAGAACCGATTTAGCCATCAACACCGCTGTTCGAGAGTATAATATCGTCACAGAGGTTCACTAACGACAACCTAAATAGATACAGAACACGGAATGAATCTTATGCTGTGGTCCCTCCATTCTCTTACAGGGTTCTTTGCTTTGTTATTACAACAAGTCAGCGGGTTACCCATTGACCAAATAGGAGACACACATCCCCAGACACCCCTTTCTACCCTTAATTTGAACACAGACTACTTCGAAGGGTTCCAACCCGACACGCAACAGACAGTAGATTACATGAACAGCAAGCTTTCGGACCAATACTTGCGAAGATTACCACCTATGAAGTCGTTCCCATTGCTGAAAGATGAGAGAGTATTAAAACCTGGTGAAATCCCACAGTACGTTCTAGATTATACACCATTAGTGCATCTGTACACTGAGGAAGAGTATATGCCCTGTGACATTGATGATTTTGTTAGGCATTTTCATATTCGCTGGGAGAACAAGACGGTATATTACAATGACACATTATCACTACAGAAACTATCAGAATTTGCCACATTGGAGAGACAGAACAAATTGGACACATCGAAGCTTTACATGACAGCAAACGAAGACTTTGATAAAAATCCAGAATGGCTTACAGGGTCCAAGAATCGTCCAAACTTGTCAACCGGAAAGATCAAAGATGCACCAGCTGTTCTTATCGTTGTTGACAAGGGCAACGGTTGGGTTGATGCATATTGGTTTTACTTTTACGCTTTTAATCTGGGTCCTTTTGTTATGGGTCACGGTCCTTATGGTAATCATGTTGGGGACTGGGAACATTCGTTGACAAGATTCTATAAAGGTATTCCTGTGTTTGTATGGATGTCAGCTCATGGAGGTGGTGGTGCTTATCATTATGAGGCCTTAAAAAAATCAGACGTTGATGGAAGAAAGCCGGTGATATTCAGTGCTAGAGGTACACATGCTAACTATCCATCAACGGGCCGTTATCCTCATGACTTGCCATTTGGTATCTTGTCAGACTTCACCGACCGTGGTGCTCTTTGGGATCCATCGCAGAACTTTTTGGGTTATACTTGGGACGGAATTAATGTCCAGCCCGCCAGTAATGAGAGTAAGAGTGATAATTCCAAAGAAGTTAATTACAAAGATTGGCTGTTGTTCAAAGGGCATTGGGGTGATGATAAGTTAGAACCTGAGGATCCAAGACAAGTATGGTCACCATGGGAATGGAAATACATCGGTGGGCCTACGGGTCCTTTGACCAAACATCTCAGCAGAAACCAATTGTGTCAGAGATCTAAATGGTGGAATTTCTGGAATAGATGTCCTCCAAAGAAGTTTATCAACTTGGGTGGTGGTTACGAGAAGGAAGATGGGGTTCTGTGTGCCAACCTGTTTGGCTGGGTCAGACCCATTATTTTGAGAAAGTTATTGAATGAGGTGACTTGGGGTGGTGGCCTGTGTTTCGTCGTCAACTGGGTATATGGTTGATGGTCGATGCCCTTATCATTTTGACACCAAAACACTCTTAGGCTTTATCGCAATTTGTAATCGAAAAAGACAAGAAGAAAGCTTCGGGAATTGGTTTTGGGACATTTTTAAACGAGACGAAAAAAGAAATTTTTGGGCCAGCCAGAAACGTTATGAAGTAATGAAGGCGAGTGTAAAGGGAAGGGCACTTGGTGTGTCCAAGGGTCTGTTCAGGCTAATGAAATGTGACTCCAATGGCTACTTTTGATGTAGTTATATCTGTGTTTCTATCCTCTTATACTCCAAGCCCCGACATGTCCTCACCATGAATGGATCTTTGCCTCTCTAGGAAAGGACATTGGGGCTTTTTTCCTCGTTGAAATTACCCCATTAAGGCCTATAAGTTTAGTTAAATCCTAATCCCGACTCCCGACTCCCGACAGAGCAAAAAACCCACTATTTCCGGGCTATTAGGTGTACCAGCAAACATGTGTCAGCGCGATAAGACAACAGCAAGTGTCTATTGAACTTGTTTATTGTTAGCGATCACCCCGTCATCGTCCAGGAGGGCTCATGACCAAGCACGAAATTCGTCTTGTCTAGCGAGAAATTTAATGGTGCAAATGGCTGTGTCGAATGTCCCAAACGCTGGGAAAACGTTCTTCGTTAGTTTTTCCGGATTTGTCCCAAAGATTGAATATTTGTTCTCAAAAACTCGAATACATACTATTTAATTGCATCTGCCACAGGAGTGTGAAAATCAAAAGTCTCATAAACTATAAATTCTAGACCGAATCTACCCTTCAATAATTAGATTGCTATCGAAGAGCCTTCGGAAGCCATTAAGAGCTGTCACTGCTGCTACTGCGTCACCTCCCAGAACACTACTCTTCACGATGACTTCCACTCAACACGATGCCCATTTGTCCAAGTCACTAAACACCTTTGGGTCCATCTTAGAAAACCAGACAAGATCAATCCATCACTTGTCGAATCAGTACAGATACTCTAAGTTCAGTCAGGCCCAGCTGAAGAAGTCTCTGAATATTATGAACTCATCACTTCTTAAAGGTGGGAAGATTGTTATTTCAGGTATTGGTAAGTCACATAAGATTGGGTCCAAAATAGTGGCAACTCTGAACTCGTTAAGTTTACACGCTGCCCTGCTACACCCCTCAGAGGCTCTTCATGGTGATTTGGGTATTTTGAGAGCCGACCATCATGATTGTCTAGTATTGATTTCATCTTCTGGTAAGTCATCTGAATTAATCCAGTTGCTACCACACATCTCGTCTGAAGTTCCCGTCATCCTTTTGACCAATAAGAAAAACTCGTTATTAGCACAGCATTTCCAAGTCAACTCGCTACTATATGCGGAGTTACCACCTGAATTTTCTGAAGAATCCATCTATGGCCTTACTGCTCCAACGATCTCCACGACTTTGTCATTGACTCTAGCCGATGCTGTCTCAATAGCCCTAGCGGAACTATACATCTCTGACTACAAGGAAAGAAAGAAGGTCTTTGGTGAACGCCACCCAGGTGGTGCCATTGGGGAAGCTTACAGCAAATCATCATCCACAAACACCAGCTTTTTAAACAGTTACGGGTCAACAACTTCATTAACCTCATCAAATGACACATCTATCTCATCAGGATTGGAACATGCTGCTTTGGAAGAAGAGGAGGTGTATCCAGAACCTACTCCAGTGGTCTTTGATTTAGGTTGTGACAATGAAACCATCGCTCAAAGAGCTGCTGATGAGGCCCTTTCCCAAAAGGTGAGAGAATCTAAGAGTGTGTTATATTTGGATCGTTTCTTCAAAAACGAGTTACAAGTGTTACAAGCTATTGCTCTCTATGATTATGTTGTCATTGCTCAATCTGTTGTTGTGAAGTCCGAAGATTTAAAGAGCGTCTACAGGTTAATCAGTGATCACGAATACGATACCATCGATGATAAACTCAAAGAATTCACCTGGAGAATCAAGGAAACCTTTATTGGGTTCTGTTAAAGAGCAGGTCAGATACGTTATGCCGTTATGATGAAGAGGTTTGTTTATGATTATATGTGTGTGTGATTTTTTTGTTTTTGTTTTTTTGTTTTAATAGATATATATGTATAGGTACGTTTTTCATTATGCAGTTCTGATTTCTATGGATAATACATAGTCTTCAACAATAACATTATCAGAAGTGTTCTTCTTGCGCGTTCTTGGAACTGCTTCATATTAGTTATCACGTAGTAGGTAATATTGTGGGACTCACACTTATCCGCACCATTTCAAGATATTAAACCAGTCTAGCAGGGTCTCCCGATAAGCTACATATCTCTAAATTGATGTGGCGTTAAGCTTACAGCCGACTATTATCATTAGTAGCGTTCATTATATAGTCAACTTTGTCCAGGATTATCTCTCTTAAATCTTTAGGTCTTGACTGTCCCAATCTGGTGATTATAACAAAGTTAACGGTAAACCATAAACAACAGGCGCTGCCCCATTCAAATACCTCAAATTACACGCCTCTCTAGATTGTCTAACAGCATCACAGATGTTTGTTGCTCTTGTCCCATCACCAACTAACCCCCACTTTTCAAACACCGATAGACTGAACTTATCAATATCCTTGTCTGTTACATCCCAGAGATTACCCACGACCATTGGACAACCACCCAATAGATAAGAATAAATTGTTCCTGACGGTTCAAGAAGATTACAATCTTTCAAGGCAGCTGAGGAACAACCCAATAGTAATGTTGGTGCAATATGGTTCAATTTTTTCAATGTGGTTGATCTAATATACTGTTCACCACCGCCGTGACCGATATAGACGAACACATTTGAATTTGTCAAGAATCCTTCAACTTGAGACTCACTTGGTTTCACACCTCTCATCCCATCCCAATTCAAAATCTTGGATAATTCATTCAAATGCTCTTCAAAACGTTCTTGAGATTTGTAAAGATCACCACTCGGATTCACTAAGAAAGCGCCATTTCTTTTGTTGGCCACTAACATTTTGTTCTGGTCATAAAGTTTCAATAAGAACGACAAGGATGGCATTCTGGTGGTAGATGCATTTCTCAGGCAAGGCAAAGACTCCCAAGGTATAGAATGGCATTCTTTACCGACAACAAGAACAATGTGATTGATCTTCTTAGGTTTAGGGTTGGCTATCAGATGCTCGTTGATCAAACTTTCGACCTGAACATATATGTTATCGATATCAATCTCATCATATGCATTCTCCTCACCATGGAATGACATAATATCTAAGACAAAGTAAATCAAATCTTCAAGTAACTCAGTGCTCATTAGCTTTGTTGGATCACCAATCCTTAAGAACAGCTCAATGACAAAATCATCAATCTCAACAGGTTTGATGGCTGGGTTTCTTTGAGCTCTCGATGGAATATTTTGACGAATCATCATCAGGAACCTCTCTTTAAACTGTCTTACCAGATCGCTTGGAATTATATCTTGGTTGAAAATCCCTTTGAACCCGCCTAGCCAACAGTATTCAATCTTCGTTAGCAAGCTTTGTAACTTCTCATCCAATTCTTGTCGTTCTTCGTGCCACCGCTTTCTGTCTTCTGGAGTTTTGATGGAGTCTGTTCTCTCTTTGGTAGTGGTGGCATTGCTGTGATCAATGATGAGTTTCAACTCGGCAATAGCATCTGAAAATGAAAATGATTCTTCATCAACGGTACGGCTTGAATGTCTACTCAAAGGTAGTCTTAAGTAATTCGGACTGTCCAGCTGCTTTTGAAACTTGGAAATAATCAAATCGCCATTAAATGAACAAACATCAATGGTAACAACCAACCAGTTTTCAGGTAGCTTCTCAAGAAGCTTGTCATCAACAGTACCATCAGTTTCATTAGCAGCATAAGAAAGACTGTTGAAGTTGAAATCAGGTGACAAAACGATTGGCTTTGATGTCACATTTATCAAAGATTTCTCGTTCACAAGTGGTTGATTCTTGGTGTAATCATTTAACTTGTAACTATCAGTAATAGACTCATTCTTGTAAGAATTGGAGATGCTGGATAATGTCAATAGGTCAAGAGACAAGACTTTGTTCATCTCATCAATGTGATAGTTGGACAAGTAGCGAAGTTCGTCAAATAGTCCCAGGATTGTCTTCTTCGATTGCTTCAAGTTCATGATGGACCTTTTCACATTCTTCACATTCTTCAGGTTCTTCTTTGGAGGCGACACCAGCAAGTCTTCTTCTTTAAAAGTGGATGGAATTGACATTGCTGAATCTTCTAAAGTTGAAAACAGAGGATCGATGTTCAAGTAATTCTGGGCATCCACAAACAATCTTCTGGACTGAACCATAGAATTCATAGACCTGATGAATGGGTCTGGGCTGTGTTTGATTGAGACCTCAGCATTGAAGACATATTCATAGTATTGTTTCCATTTAAGTGACAATGATCTACCATCCTTGTCCATGAAGTTAAAGAACTTCTCCAATCTTTGTTTGGTTTCAGCCACAGACTCTTCAGGCTGTGCATAAACATTACTTACCAAGCTGAAATAAATCAACTTGAAATTGTCAACATATTCATCATCCCGGATTAATCTCAACAAGCTAAAAGCAGCGTTACCTTTGACTTTAAATTCTTCGCACTCTATTAAATTCCCAATGATAAATTGATAGTAGCACAGAAAGTAGCAGTTTTGAGCATATGATGACTTAAATCTGCAAAGTGATTCATTCAACTTTTTGAGTTCTTCTGAGTAGTACTCGGCATCTTTGGAAATACCTAAGTGTATCAAGCTTTTGATCATATTTCTAAATCCGGATGAGATCAAGCTAATCACCTCCAAATTCTCAAAACCCTGCTTCAAAACAGATTTTGAAAGCTGAACAGCAACACAAGAGGAGGCAATACTCTCTAAGTGATCACCCAATAGCGAAACGGCTTTAGCTCTGTAAAAATGCAACTTCACCAAAAGTACGATCACTGCCATAAATTTCTCTTTGGAGTAGCCGTTCTTGTTCTCAATATTCAACTCATTGGGATGTTCTTGCAAGATATAGCAGATCTCAGCAGCCGACTGGACAAGCTCTGCTTGATTATAATTATAAAGGTGGTACTTTAACTTCAACAATTGATAATTTAGTATGTGCAAAACTTGATCAACTGGCGTTGAGAAATCAGTTCTAGAAACTTGAGCATCAATTTCATTCAAAAGAAGTGGCTGCATATCTCTTAACATGATTCTGTTCTCACTAGCACAAAATGTGAACCAGTCATTGAAATCCTTATTACCAAAAGATTTATAATGTTCAACTGTATCAAGCAACACCTTCAATAGCTTCTGAAAGTTGATAAATCTCAGGTACTCGACCAATTTTACCAAGAACTGGAATTCAAATGATGTTAATTCCCTTTTATTCCAGCTCACACAGCAGCCTTTGTATAGTTGGAAAATTTTCTTAATGTTGTGAGTAGAGTTTGTTTTTATTTCTTGGACCAAATAATAAAAGCTTTTGACTAAACTTGGTGAAATATTAGTGCTTGAAACGACTGGTTTGGAAGGTGGTAGCTTTATCAATGGAATGTCCTGAAAGTAGATACCGCAGATCATTCTTAGCAATGGTGTTTCAATGCTTAGCTTCTCGAGTAGTTCACCAAGTTCGTTCCTGGAATGTTTGGCTGCGAGCACGAAGATAATTGTTCTGTTCTCTTCCGACAAGTCTTCAACAGGTAACTGGCATGGATTTTGGAAAGCAACCTTGGAACCAAATTTCTCTGTAATGAAGTCAAGTTTCTGAAGCAAGTTTGTACATGAAAGACGTGATAGAAAGTCATCGTTGAAAATAACACGAAATGCTTCTCCAATTGCCAGATTCTGAGAAACTAGCATCTTGATAGCTTTGTCAAATTTGACATGAAGGTCCGAATGCTTTGAAGATGTAATGTAGATTTGAGCTTCAATTTCTAGGCATTTAAGAATGAACTTCTGAACGATTGATTTCTGTGTCACTTTCAATGAGAAATTGTAATATAGATTTGTGATATTTTTTAGTCTTTTCAACTGCTCATGCTTTAGAAAAAGGAATGCTAACAAGCTAAAGATTTTCTCGATAACATCGGGAAACTCAAGAAAGCATTTCGAGTAGACAACAAACTTATCAAGTGTTTCCAATGTGGTTTTGTTCAGCTGCCAAGTATTAGCAATGTAATACTCGATGATGAGACCGAGTTCTGGATCTGGATCCTGGAGATTTCCAATGATGAATTTGCCTAATCCTTGGAGTATAGCAGCATTTGGTTTCCCGATAGATGAGAGTTCAGACCGTACTAGTGACCTTGAAACGTTTTGCATTGTGAGCAGCTTGAGAAGGCTTTTGGAAGAGTTGGTACCTGGATTGATAAGGCTCCATTGGATTGAGTGGTAGAGTGGAGATCTTGATAGTGACTTGTGAAAATGCTCTATCAGCTTCGTCATGGATTGGGTGTTGTCATTCATGCTAAAATCAAATAAAAAGAAAGGAATCTGGCCAGCGTCTTCTAAAGCAAATATTGATGACTCCATATCGGTTACAAACTCTTCTCTTGTCATGTTGGAAATGTAGTCTGTGAATTTGAAATCAGATTGGTCAAGGAGCTGAAGAAACTTTAAGTTCATGCAATGCTTAAATTGTGGTGATGGTGTGAACTTGGTGAATGCTAATGCTAGCTTGATCAGTGAATTCTCTTGCGAGTCTGTGAGTGTGGGGCCATTCGTGCAATTGTGGAAGAATGATAACAAAAGTTCAGCATGGTCATACTTTCTGTGTTGAAACCTCTTTAGGATAATCTGTATAATGAAGAATTTCAACGTGAGAGGAGCCTTTAGCTCTAGAATGTCATAAGGCTCGGTGTCTATTGGTTCATTTTCTTCGATGTCGAGGTATAGCGATCTGATCTCATTCAATGAGTTCTTGAAGGCTAAGGTAGGGTTTTTACTCTCTAGCTCAATAAACTTCACGATACAGCTCTGATGCTTTCTCACTAACTTGGACCTAGATGCACCTTCCTCAACTTTGTACAATTGTTGGAATGCAGATGATACAAGCCGTATCAGTGATTTTGATTCATAATTCTTAGGCATTTTGGACAGACCAAGTTCAATAGCACTCCAGCATAGCTTTGATATCTCAGCAGGGCTGCTCTTAATGATTGCAGAGCTTCTCTTGTGAGGCGAGACCTTGCTTAGTTTTGATGGAGAGTGGTTAAGACTGACATCCTTCAAAGGCGAGCTAACATTTGTTCCTGAACCACTCAATTTCAAAGAAGCGTAGGCAGATATTATATAGTCCAGCTCATTATCCATTGTACACGGTTCCTCTCGGCACTCCTGGGCGGCTTATGGGTGTTTGGCGGAGGAATTTGACAGATCTTGAGATCTTGAGATGACTTCTTTGTGACTTTAACGCTTCGAGAAATGTAAACAAGAAAAAAAGACACCGCCAAATCGCGATCTGTTGTTACCGTGGTTACTGGAATAAAATACGAGTACTCGCAAAAAATAGGAAATATCTATAGCTGTCATTGGGAATTAAAGACATTTCAACATAGTTTGATTCTCAGATGTGGTAGTTTTCTAGCTGTAGTTGTTGAGGAAGGGAGACTCGCTTGAGCCTAAGTTGTAGTAATGTCCTGTCTCTTGTATTTGGTTCAATTTTGACTTTTCTGTTCCACCTGTTAGCTCACTGCTACCAAATGGGAAACCAACGCTCATTGAGAACGAGCTAGGGTGGAAGCTGTCTGTGGCTTGCACCCCTCTAAGGGAACCAGCTCTTCTCAAATCATCTTTAAGTTCAAGTGGATCCCCCTTCATAGGTGGAAGTGTTTGAGCAGCATTCTCTAGGTTTCCTCTACCCAATTTCTCAGTCTCAGACCCATCAACCCCCTCGCGTAAATCAGAATCATCCTCAAGAGCAATTGGCAGCCTTTCCTCGGTTTCGGCATTTTTGTTCGATGGTTCAGACTTTGTTGCTTGTTCAATGTCAATTGGGGCCTGGTCGGGTGGGCTGGCAAATAACATATTGATTTCATTACCATTCAAACCATGGGTCTCTGGGCAGCATAGTCCAATAATTAAAGCACCTGCAGCACAAAACACTGCGAACACCACAAATGTACCCCATTTCAAGTACTCCAAAGATATTGGAGCCAAAAACGTCAAAAGGAAGCTCATACTCCAAGACACACTCATACAAACAGCAGAGCCCTTTGATTTCGCTCTATCAGGGAAGATTTCATTTGTGTAAAGCCAGCCAGCGCATGACAAAGTCGAGGCAAAGATAGCAACAAATAGGTAGCATAGGGCTAGGCAGATGTTGCCTGGTGTACCAGTCACTTCCCACACAATGCTAGTATTACCTTCAATGGGGTCGACACTATGGCCATGATAACCCATCACACCACCAATTGCGCCGATACAGGTACCCAAGGAAACAGCCCCGTAAACAATAACATCCTTTCTTCTCATCTTGTGCAACAATGATAAAGGAATTAAAGTGAACAAAACGTTAATTATGTATTGGAACGAGGCAGAAAACATCTTTGGCTTACCTGAAAGCCCTATCATTTCACAAATGAAAGTCAAATAGTACATCAAGACGCCTATACCACTAAGCTGAATTAGACACTGAACAATAATACCAGTTAACACATGGGGCCTCAAGTCTCTTCGAAATAAATCTGTATAAGAACATTTTTTCGCAGCTTCTTCATATTTATCGAGTACACCTTCAATTTTTTCTAAGTTCCCAGATGAAGGCACCAGCTCGTCTCTATTAGCTGGTCCCACGATAGGGTTTCGGTTAAGAACATTATTCACTGTGTAGATGTTATTCTGGACATCTGCCGCTTGAGCCCATCTACCCTTAGAAGCCAACCATTTCGGAGACTCAGGTAGTAGAAATGCAAGACCAATAAACAGAGCACCAGGTATAAGTTCTATGCCCCAAGCTAGTCTGAAGGATCTCTCGTCATTGAACAAATCACATACAATCGAAAGATAGAACATCACCATGATACCAACAGTCAAACATAACTGCATTGCAGATGTTGCTTTCCCTCTTTTCGTATCCGGAATCACATCATTAATGTAAACAGGTAGAAGGGAGGAGAATATACCAACTGTTAACCCTTTGATAGTTCTACCAATAACAACCATATAGAGATTCACAGAACATATGGAGATAATTGAACCGACCACCCAAACGCAGCTGGCAACTTGAAACGTAGAAACTCTACCGAGTCTATCTGACAATGAACCAGCTATCCAACAGCCAACTATGATGTTTTGTTAGTGCTCCCACTTTTGAACCATCGACTAGGTTCAAAAACTTACAAAATGCACCGACAGGGTTTGAACCTGCTATTATCCCTTGGGCTAATGAGCCAGGATTGTTAAAATACTCTATGAAGTGCTGAGACCCAACGAATATTGACATTGAGGTGGTCTCAAGGCCTTGGAGAAGACCTCCAAGGGCTAATATCAGAACAATGTTCCATGCTCCATAGACTTTACCCATAACTGTACCGGCTCCTTAAGCGCTCAAATGCTCAGAAAGAGAAAGAGGATCAGCATTTTAGGTTTTCAGTTTCACTCTTTCTCCAAAGAGGTGGAAAGAGTCCACAATCCATCACCAATACAGTGTCTACGTGGGTTTTGTGGCAAGAAAAGTGTTTGTGTCAAGCCTATATACCGAGGGCTAGAACCGGAATTAGGCGTAAAGTTTCGCGAATGTTTGCGCGAACCTGTTCGATGATCTTAACAAAAGCGAAAGAACAACACGCTTACAACATGAACCTGTGGAAGAAGGCACATCGCACCAATTGATCCAAAATGTTCTCCATTTTACAAAGAGGCCAGCACGTGCTGAACTTTTCCTTGACACTCGTTGGTTTCCTTGCTGCCTTTGTTGCGATTTCCTCCTGGGTACAGCTGTACAGCGATAATGCCTTCGCTACTCCAAGTTCCATCTCCAACATAATACCGTAAGTAATGGTCATATTGAGTTGCAAACAACTTACTGACAAGTTATGGCAGTTCTACGAATGTCAAATTCAGCAGAAGATTTGGTTCCAGCCATGGCAAGCCAAAGGAAAACGGCAAACTAGTCTTCGATCTGGAATCAGACTTGACGCCGCTATTCAACTGGAACACCAAACAAATCTTTGTCTACTTAACTGCTGAATACCCAGGTAAATCCGAAGGTTCATCGAACAAGGTCACTTACTGGGATAAGATCATCACTTCAAAAGAAAAAGCCAACCTGACAATCACCAATGAGCGTTCCAAATACTCTGTATGGGATGTTGAAGAGTCCTTTAGAAACAGAGAAGCCATTGTGAAGTTAGAGTGGAACATCCAACCATACGTTGGCCCACTGGTGTATGGTTCAACTACGGGCGAAACCTTGGTGACATTCCCAAATCCAAGCGAGGAAAAGAAGGCTGAGAAGAAGCAAAAGAAGAAGAAACAGCAAAACTAAAAGATTGTATAATAGTTTAAAGTCGATCTATTATATTATATATATGTGTATGTGATTGGTGGCCCTCTGACCGACTATGTACAGGTCTTTATGCAACATTAATTATGACGACTTCTTGGAAACCAAACACAATAAAAAATACTAACTAGCAAAACATTGTAACATAACGTAATCTCAGGTATTCTTGACCTTGGTTGGCTCAGAACCTTTTGGTCTCTTGCCATCGACAAGGCCCAACTTTTCCCATTTCTGTTTCAAGAAATTGTCTCTTCTATTCAGTCTTTTGGAGACTTCAGGCAAATTTCTCATCAGTTGTGGATATCTGGATTTCAACTCATTAATCACTGCATCTCTGCCACGTTTCTTTGATTCCTTCAAGATATACTTGTAGATTTCCCCTCTAACAATCTCTGCATTGATGTAACCCAGAGCAATTTGCGGCTTTAGCAATTGACCATGGCGCATTGGGTGAACATAACGGTCCTTTTTGATTCGTCTTTCAACTTTTTCGAATCTCAACAACCTTTTTGCAATGAACCCCCCAGTCAGCTTCTTTTCAATGATGTACAGTGCACCATGGAATGTCTCTCTATTTCTCACCAGACGACTAGTAATCCAGTTGAGATTATTGGAATCAAATGTAAATCGTTGTTCAAATATCAATTTGTTTAAGTACTCATTAAACTTTGTCAGTTCCCTACTCAGGTTGGCTTGCTTGAAAAGAACTTTGATGACACCATTGTAAACTTTCTTTAAGGGAGCAGGGGCAACACCGTCGGTAGTCAAAAGCGAATCGATTCTCCGTTGGAAGTTATCAAATGAGACAGCAAAAGACCCCCACTTACCTGACTTGGAGAACAGTAACAGTTCTTGCTTGATATAGTTCAGTCTTCTTTCTGCTAAGAATTCTGGATTGATAACTCTGAAGTTGGTCATGATTCTGTAAGCATCATCAGGTTTGTAGAATTTCACTAATGTGTCAACCAAAGGTTTGATCGAAATGAATGGAAGATTATTCTTCAGGTTCAAAGTGTTATTCTGGGCAGCGCTGATAATTTCATCGACAACTTCAATAGGTCTTTCAAAGTTTCTCTTGTTGACCAAATCCAGTTTGGTAAGAGAAACAAGCAGTTGGTAGTAGACCAATGGATCAGCAGTTAAGCCCTCTTTGACAATGATGTTAAAGACCTCCAAAGCATCAGCGTACCTACCATTCTGGTTGAAGCATGACATTAGCGCCAAATAGTGTGGTGTGCCTGGTCTCATGCCTTTGTGTTTCATTTCCTTGATGACTTCATAAGCACCACCGAATAGACCTTGAGTAGCATAGAATTCAATCTGTGTCAGGTAATACCCTGAAGTGTTTCTGAACCCTCTCTTCTTAATAGCCCTATAGACGAGGTTCGCTGACAGGAAGTCGCCTCTTATCAATAGGGCCTTCATTAGAATAGTAAACATTCTCAGCGTTGGTTTTGAAATTCCAGAGTTCAGAAACACCTCCTTCACCATACCAAAGTCATTCAGGTTGAAATGCAAAAACATCAAGTTCTCGACTATAGTGTGGTTTTGAGTAACATTAGCTTGTTTCATCATCTTTTGAACTTTTATTGCATTTTCAATGTCCATCGCTTTGGCACAGGCCTCGATAGCAAGAGCGAAGTGCTTAACTTTTAGCCTCTTGGTACCATTCTGGGAGATGTTGTTTAACATTGTTAGGACTGTGTTTGAGTTACCATTTTTGGCAAATTCTTGGAATAACAGCGTGTAAGTTGCTTCATTTGGCTTGCCTTTGATGGCTGAGATCTTACGGACCTGCTCAATGACTTCTGAGATACCAAACTTCCTTGTCGCTTGTCTGATCTGGTAGTTGATCTTAACCATATCCGAAGCAAGGCCATTCTCGGTGTAGTATTCAGTGATCTGATCAAACTGGTTCAATTTTCTATGATAGATCAGCATTGTCAAAGCGTACTCAAGTTGTTGGGCAGAGAGGGGTTCTTGTTGAATGAGAGAGAAGAACGTTTTGTAGTAGCCTGATTTGTAGAACGGTAAATGAAGGAGTGCATTGACTGTCAGCCTTCTGGAGCGAATATCATGCAGTTTGGGATGGGCCTTGAAGGTGCTCACCAGTTCTTGGTTCCTTTTGAGTGCTGACAATGATTGTAGAGTGTGTGCTAAATGCAAAGATGAGCGATACTTCATTGGGGTTAAGTTCCAGACCCTTATTGATTGTTCCTTGAGCGAGATTTTGTTGAAGGAGAACGATAGGTAGTAACACATGTTGGATTTGGCGTCATCGGAAGATAAGTATTTCAGAGCGACATCCATGACATCTTTTGGATCTTTCAAGAAATTCAGAATGGACCTCAGTGATGATCTGTAAGGACTTGCATCATCTGTAGATATCAGGTTCAGCTCTGGGTACTCGACTGCCGTAATGATTGACCACAATAAGAAGGCCTTTTGGGGTCTTTCGGTTTTATTGACAAGGAAGTTAACACCCTCATTAAGAAGTAACAGTCTCTCTGATTTTGGCCAAGTTGTAATAGTGGCTTTAACACTCTGAAAGTCGCCTAATAATGCTTGTCTGATGGTTAAAATGAATCTAATATCAAATGATGAAAGATCAGTAACTTGCAGGATGTCTTGGACCCAAACGTACTTCTTGTACTTCAGAAGAATTTCTAGACCTTCTCGTCTTTCTTTAATGCTAGTTGGTTTCGTAAGAATAATGGATCGTATGCTTTCAATATCGTCTTTAGTTCTCTTGGACTTATTGATGAGTGGTGATAGTTCGTCGTTTGATAAATATTTGGTTTCGTTATTATTGATATTGATGGTAGGTGTGGTAGGATCATGGACTGTGGATGTGGAATTGCTTCTAAATGGTATCAGCCTCATGCAATTGTAATTGAATGCAGTTGTGATTTTGGTGAAAGAGTTTCTGACCAGTGATGAATGGAGAGGTTTGGGTATTATTGAAGATTGTAATAATGAGGTTCGAACAGTCTTCCCATAATTTCTTAGGCTCCATTCCAGAAACTCGTGCCGGCTGTTATACCGCAGGGATGAAAGATCGTATAACTTCATAAGGTGCTTAGTCTGGAGCTCTGATGTGACATATGAATTCTTTTCACGAATTGGCTACTGGTTGGATGTGAGGGAGTCAGATTAGGAAATTATGAATGCAAAGAAAAAGAGCGACCAAAAGGAAGATGCTGAACGCAGGAACAACTAGTAGTGTACCAGAGCAAACAAAATGTCTAAGAAACGACTTGAACTGAAAGTTTGAACATTTGGGGATTGTTCGACTTTATTATTTTTCTGTGTATTCATGAAAAAAAAGCTATGTTGATTATATAAGCAGGAAGCTAAGTCCGAGGGTGCCCTCGGATTTTGAGAAAGCGATGAACAAAAAAAAATTAATTTACATATGTGTTTGAGGTACACCCGTCTTTCTTTGAACTCTTGATCATCTTTCACTATTGATACTAGAGCCTAAGCAGTTTACAGATCATTTGACATGCCAATCCAAGATAGAAAACCTAAGAAGTTCCAGAAGAAAAATCCTTATATTGATCGTAGGGAGTCAAAAAGTGAGCTCATATACTAATCAACTGATAATGAATCATGTTACTAACGCATCCCCTCAGACCGTGAAATCAGACAAGCGCTAGTGCACAAAGCGAGACTTAGAAAGAACTACTTCAAAGAACTCAAGAAGGAAGGTCAAGCGGTCCCAGAGAAACAATCAAGAGCTGACAGAGATGACACAAATCAAGGAAAGAATCAACTAACGTTTCAAGAGCGTGCAAAAATTGCAAAGGAAAGAAAGGAAGCTGCTAAGAAGAAAAGAGCGGAAGCTCTAGATGAGAAAAAGAGAATATCCAAAGAGAGAGAAGAAGCAAGACAGAGACAGAAAGAAAGAATATCGCAAAAGACAAGAACTGGCCAGCCCTTAATGGGACCAAGAATAGAAAACTTACTCGAAAAAATCAAGAAAGACTACGCCTAAAATTTGCATTCTATAATATCACATTCACTAATCGTTCATATTGCAATATTGTTGAGTAGTTCGGTCAAATCATAAGGGCAAGATTCGTAATCGAATCTGTCTTGATCATAAGTGCTGGAGTTCCTTTCACCTGACCATGGGCCTTGATTTATCTCCCATAGGCCCTTTTTAGTCACACTATTTGGAACACCAACAATCCTTCTATAGTAACGTTTGATTTTCGATGTCTGTTCACCATCCAAAAGGGTGAATATTTGCAAATCACCACCAATACCAAATGCTAAGAATCGTAGCATCTTATTTTGAGACCAGTTGGGCATGAATTGGCATCTCTCCAGTCTTGGTACAAAGGTTACAAATGTCTTGAAACAGTTCTGCTGGTCTTGTACCCCTGTGATACAACAATGTAATTTATCAGTAGTCACTGTGACGTTTTCCTCGAGTAATAAACTGTTAGTGACTTTTCTAACAATAGAGTCATCATTCATCATGTTGAAATAACCATCCTCATACCTGAAAGTGGTTATAGAGTAGTCCTTGGAAGAAACAAGCAACATGTCACCTTTAACATCAATATTCATGATAAGTGAGTTGAATGCGAAAATCTCAATTGGATCCTTCATTTTCTTGAACTCCAGATCGTAGTTAGAGGAGAATAACTTCTTACCGCTAGAGTAAACGATAGTGCAGCCACTGAACTGTTTAGCGGCAAGAACGGGACCATCAGTCTTGATACTGAAAATCTCGTAAGCTTCCACAATGTGGTCACCTTCGGGGGAGAATTTTGGTTGAAGAATCTTCAGTGAACCACCAGTGCTTGCGCCGCAGCCAACCAGTAAGTTTCTGAATGATTTCACTGATGTGGGAAGGATCCACTGTGAGATGGATAAAGGAGTTTCATCCACAAAAATCTCTTCCTTCTTCTTACTGTACAATCTTCTGTCAAGTTTAGTCGTCTTGTTAGCGAAGATAAGGCTTGAATTAGTGAGGATGGCAAACACGCTAAGATGTGATAAGTACTTGATCCTTTTCGGAATTTCTCTCAGTTTGATAGTCTTCAAAACAGGACCACTTCTTACTGAGAGCGACACAATGCAAAAACCGTCATCTCTCAGAAGAGCAAGTTGACTTTGAATGATCGATATCGCGCTGTAAATTAATCTGTCTTTCTGCTCTTTGAAAATGATGGGTATAGGGGTGGTGGTGCCTAAGTCTAACTTCCAGATGTACTTTGACGTTAGGAGAAGGTAATTTTCCGTAAGGTAAGCTTCTAACGGAGAATCGGTAAGCTTAACAATGGCTCGCTCTTTGATATTGATCTCATTCAAAGAGCCCAGCATGTCGTACAAAGCGTATTCGCCGTATCTTGATGTGACGTAAAGCACATTATCAGCAGCTACTAGGTCATGAGGTTCTGAAATTGATAAGGAGACATCCTGGTGTTTAACAAACCCACTGGAAGTCATCAAGTACAACATGAGACCACTTTCAACCCCCAGTACGATATACAAAGTCTTTTCAAACCTAACAAACTTAGCAAAGTTTGGCCTCTCTGTAATCTTGATAGGTTCCCCATATAGGGAAATTTCACCTTCAGCCTGGTAGATGTTCAAGATGCTGATCGAAGCTTCACTAATTCCATGAATCTCGTCAATGGTGCAGACGAAATTCTCAAAACAGTCAGCAAAGATGATCTCATCATCAACATCCTTTCTCAAGACCCGACCACTTTCAAAATCGGCAATCACAATTGAGTTCTCTGTGACTTGGAAGCAGATGCTTTCCAAACTTGAAATGTGAATCGTACGAACAACCAGATCCAATCCACTATCAGGGATATCTTGTAACTCTTCATCGTCATACCGGAAAATCAGTGTCTTATCAAAGAAAGAGAAGATAAAGTACAAGTTCCCTTCAACAACATGGCTAAAGACTTTGTAGGCTTTTCTCAAGTTGAAGTCATTGATCAACTTATCGGCATAGATACCGTAAGAGAACTTGGAAAGGTTTCTCCCGTGGGCAATCCATAGCTCTTGAGATTTGTCTTTCTTATCGACGACTTCAACATCAAAGATTGGAGCCCAATTCTCCCAGATATCAACTACTTGGCCATTTGGAAATGAGCTCCCACCAATGTTCACAGTATCATATGGGAAATGGAGAAATCCGCCGTTTGAAAACTCGCTAGCAAAGAGAAGATCATAACCATTCTCTGATCTATCAAGTATGAACTGTGTGATCTTAGAGATCTTCAACACCGGTCTTAATTCAAGGCTTGATTCTTGATAAACCATGGAATAAATGGTGCCATCTTCGGTTGCGATTACGACTTCCCTAGCAGCATCATTCGTGAATAGTGGTGTTTCAGGTTTGAAGTAGCTAACAGGGAAAGAGCCTGGGAACTCGACAGTCAGAAAATCATAATCGGCTGATAAGATTTGATTCACAGTGATAACAACCAATTTTTTCTCCATAATCATCATCAGACCATCTTGGAAAGGCAGCATATTAACCGGAATTTCAAAATCACTTGTTAGCAGCAGGGGAGTGTGTTCCACAATCCGTGATTCGTCCAACCACCATTCAAAAAGCCTGATCAAATATCTTCTCTGAGATGTCACTACCAGGGAAGAAAAGAAAACATGTTTGTTTTCTGCAATCTCTTTAACTGGTTCCAAGAAGCAGGAGTGCAATATCGTACCATCAAATGCTAAGTTTTGCACTCTGTCAAGCATGATCCCATGTGGAGTTTGAACACAGTAGTATAACCTTACTAAATCTTTCAAAGCCGTGACAGCGACTGAAGAACTTGACTTGTGTGTGTGGATCTGTCTACCTACATCACTGATCCTTGGAAGTTCTCTTTCATTCTGGCTCGTTTTCCACCATTGTACAACATATGGTTTGACAGTTGAATCTGAAGTGTAGAACTTGATAAGAAGTAAGAAGCCTGAAGATAGAGTGATCAACAGAGAATCTTCATCGATGTTTCCATTCCCTAAATCGGCACCACGTAGTATATTTGATGACCGTATGTAACTCGGAAGCTCAAAAGTTGCCTCGTTATTGATTCTAATAGACGATTTTTGAACAGTTACTAAGATTTCTGCCAGCTCGTGCACCAAATCAGCGTCTCTTTCAACTTCAATTGGTCCATCGTTCACCTCAGCCCTAGTGTAGTGCAGCATCTCATGTTCGAGTTCATCAAAACTATCAATTTCCAAATCGTAGGAGTCGTTGGTGGGCTTTATCTCTCTCAACACTTCATCCTGTCAGTACGGCACACTTGATATCATTCTAACTTCAACTCACTCTTGGCAGTTAGGATAGAGCCATCCCCTTCTCTATTCTCGTTCTCCAGGCCAACATGTGGCTTGTTGATACTGTACCTCAGCTTGTAAAGCGCTTGTACAATGGGACTTGAAGCGATCTTATGCCTTATGACACTATACTGTCCTTTGAATCTCTCAATTTCCACGTCTGCATCGCCAACATTCCAGTCAAAAAGGCCAGGATTTTCAAGATTCAGAATGTTTACATCGAAGTCTTCCTCCTCTATCTCTATCATGGCCGATTCCGCGTCTTGGACCCGCTTTCGTTGACGTCTCTTACCGCCATCCAGTTTGATTTCTTTAGGACTGCAAAATTCATGATATAAAACGGTTTCGCGCATTCGCGATTTTTTTTTTTTCGATCGATCGCCATGAATATTTTCAGATGCCATAATGATAAACCAGCTCGAGAAATCGTTGCACTTTTCGGTTGTTTACGAATCTCTCAGAGCCTCCCCCCAATATGTCCAGGGTCCTGCGCAGTGTTAGCACCGCCCTTCGTCTACCGGCTTTCAGTGCCCAGAAAAGGCTGCTCCACAGCACCGCTGTGAGACGTACTTATGAAGAAGAGAAAGCCTCCATTGATAAGATTATCGCCAACTTACCTGCCGAAGACCTTGCCAACTCCTCCAGAATGCGTAACATTGGTATTTCCGCCCATATTGATTCTGGTAAGACCACTTTTACTGAGCGTGTCTTGTTCTACACTGGTAGAATCAAAGCTATTCATGAAGTTAGAGGTCGTGATAACGTTGGTGCTAAGATGGATTCTATGGATCTAGAGAGGGAAAAAGGTATCACAATTCAATCTGCTGCTACTTACTGTTCCTGGGAAAAGGATGGTCAAAACCTTCATTTCAACTTGATTGATACTCCAGGTCACATTGACTTCACCATCGAAGTCGAACGTGCCTTGAGGGTTTTAGATGGTGCTGTCTTAGTTGTCTGTGCTGTCTCTGGTGTCCAATCTCAAACTGTTACAGTTGATCGTCAAATGCGTCGTTATAATGTTCCAAGAGTTACCTTCATTAACAAAATGGACAGAATGGGTGCTGATCCATTCAAAGCCGTTGCTCAAATTAACGCTAAGCTGAAAACACCAGCTGCTGCCATTCAAGTTCCAATCGGTGCCGAATCTGAATTGAAGGGTGTTGTTAACATCATTGACAGAGTCGCTTTATACAATGAAGGTCCTCAAGGTGAAGTCATCAGAAAGGCTGAAGTCCCAGCTGAATTGGTTGACCTTGTTGAAGAAAAGCGTGCCCTTTTAATTGAAACTTTAGCTGATGTTGATGATGAAATAACTGAATTGTTTTTGGAAGAAAAAGAACCAACCGCTCAACAGATCAAGGATGCTATCCGTAGAGCTACCATTGCCAGAAAATTCACTCCTGTCTTGATGGGCTCTGCCTTGGCCAACACTGGTGTTCAACAAGTTCTAGATGCTGTTTGTGACTACTTACCAAACCCATCTGAAATCTTGAACAAAGGGTTAGATGTCAAACAAGGTGAGACTCCTGTTGAATTGCTTCCATCCTCCAAGGAGCCATTCGTCGGTCTTGCTTTCAAATTAGAAGAAGGAAAATACGGTCAGTTAACCTATTTACGTGTGTATCAAGGTCGTTTAAAGAAAGGTGGTTTCATCACCAACGTTAAAACTGGTAAGAAGGTTAAAGTTTCCCGTTTAGTGCGTATGCACTCTGAAGAAATGGAAGACGTCAATGAAGTTGGTCCTGGTGAAATCTGTGCCACTTTCGGTATTGATTGTTCTTCAGGTGATACTTTCACTGATGGTAGCACTCAAATCACCATGTCTTCCATGTTTGTCCCAGATGCTGTCATTTCCTTATCCATCACTCCAAAATCCAAGGATACCACCAACTTTTCCAAGGCAATCAACCGTTTCCAAAAGGAAGATCCAACCTTCAGAGTCAAATACGATGGCGAATCCAAGGAAACTGTTATCTCCGGTATGGGGGAATTGCATTTGGAAATCTACGTTGAGCGTATGAAGCGTGAATATGGTGTCGAATGTGTCACTGGTAAGCCACAGGTTTCCTACCGTGAGGCCATCACCATGCCAGCTGACTTTGATTTCACTCACAAGAAACAATCTGGTGGTGCTGGTCAATTCGCTAAGGTCGCCGGTACTATGTCCCCAGTTGAAGGGGACAACGCTTTCGAAGCACAAATTGTCGGTGGTAAGATTCCTGAAAAGTTCTTGCTTGCTTGTAAGAAAGGTTTTGAAGAAGCTATTGAAAAGGGTCCATTAATCGGCCACAAAGTTCTTGGTGTTAACATGCTGATCAATGATGGTGCTGTCCATGTTGTTGATTCTAATGAAATGTCATTCAGAACTGCTACATTAGCCGCTTTCAAACAAGGTTTCCTAAAAGCTAACCCAGTTATCTTAGAGCCAATCATGAACGTCTCTGTTACTGCCCCAAATGAATTTCAAGGTAACGTTATCGGTTTATTGAACAAAGCTACTGCTATTATTCAAGACACCGAAAATGGCCAAGATGAATTCACAATCACTGCTGAATGTCCATTGAACCAAATGTTCGGTTTCGCCACTTCGCTAAGAGCTGCTTCTCAAGGTAAGGGTGAATTCTCTTTAGAATTCAAACACTATGCTCAAGCTCCAGTTCATTTACAGAAGGAATTGATCGCTGAACATCAGAAGAAATTGGCTGAAGAGAAGAAGTAATGACTGTTTTATAGATTGAAAATAGTACTGTATATAGATTCAATATTAGATCGATCCCAGATCGTTGATATAAATCTCACTTGTAAGGCGTCATGCATGAAATTGAAACAAACAGACTGCTTTTATAAACAACTTACCATTTATAAACCATCGTCACCCTCAGGACCATCTATTATGGTCTTGATCACATCTTTACCATTCTCCAAAACATTGTCATAAGCTGCTCTGGAATCATCAAATTTATATCTGTGTGTAATAATCTTCTTAACATCTACTTTACCTCTCCCAATCAATTCAACGGCATCAGCATAGTCACCATGGACGTATCTGAAGTTACCCTTTAGGGTCAATTCCTTAGCTGTGAAGTCAGCGATTGGGAATTGAATGACGTCTTTACCCATACCAACTTGGACATAAGTACCACCGGCTTTGATGATGTCAATACCGTTGTGAACCGCGATTTCAGCACCTGAACATTCAATTACAACATCTGGAGCACCACCTAGTTGTTTCAAGACTTCTTCCTTGAAGTTGTCTTTGAAATTTGAAGAATTGATGGTGTGAGTGGCTCCTAATTCTTTAGCTAGCTCCAACTTGGAGTCGAAAATATCAACAACCAGGATTTTAGTAGCACCGTAAGCAGCCGCAGCGGCACCAGTTAGTAACCCAACTGGACCAGCACCAAAGACGACGACTTTTGAGTTGAACGTAATCCCGGCTTGTTTTGATGAATGGACAGCAACACTCAATGGTTCAGCAAGAGCACCTTCTTCTAATGAGACGTGGTCTGGTAGCTTGACCAGGAAATCTTCTGGGGATAGGTAGTATCTGGCTAAAGTACCATCATATGGTGGAGTAGCAGCAAAGGCCATATGTGGACATAAGTTATAATGACCACTCTTGGTCTCGTCACTGTATCTGCTTGGAACACCAGGTTCTATGGCGACCCTGTCACCAACTTTAACTCTAGAAACTTTCTTACCAACTTCAACAACGACACCTGCAGATTCATGGCCTAAGACCATTGGAGCCTTGACAACGAATTGACCAATAGAGCCGTGCGTGTAGTAATGGACATCGGAACCACAAATACCAGTCTTCTTGATTGCTAGTCTGACGTAATAATCGTCGTCGATTTGTGGCACTGGTCTATCTTCTAAGACGATTTCACCTTTCTTCTTCAGAACTATGGATGGGTTTGCTAATGATGCGGACATTGCGTGTATATGTATATGTTATTGGTGTCGCAAAATTTGAGGGAAAACAAGAGACAATGGCTCTATTTATACGCTTTACCCCAGGATTCAATAATGCATAAAACTTTCCGAGGTTTTGTCACGTTAAACAATTGTGGGAAGGTGGAACCTCATTGCGCAATTTTGGCTCGATGGCCAACAGAGTGTGATGAATCTGAGAGCGGAGATTGTTAACTGCACTGGAGTTATATGTGTCAGTTTGTTGTGTCTCGTTCAGTTCGTCTATTTAACTGGTGTTTCCGCTGTCGTTTCATTGAATGGAGGTGGAATCAAATTGATATGGGATGAGCTCTCGGGTGAAGATTCTTTAGCGCATCAACAGCTGCCTCGGCAGACATGGGAGCCCTTCAAACAGCATCCTCGAAATTACGCACCGGAACTCCTTAGCCTCGCCACAGTTCAGGCGATCTCACTTTATTTCTCTGTGGGGACTTTTTTGACATAACATGCTCCACTGTTAACAATGCACCTTACACAGATTCAGCCGCGTTGTATAATTTGCTCAGTTATTTCGCTGTCTACAGGCAACTTGAAAAAGTGATCTAGTTGAACATAAACTCCACAGTGGTCACAAGTGTCGGAATTCACACTCCGCTGGTGAACGCAGTTCTCACGGCTCGGTCTCCTTGCCCAAACACCGCTCACAGTCTTTCACACTGTAATGATCACATAAGCAGCCAACTGTCTAAAAAAGAAAAACACCCAGAAACAGTTAAAAAAATGATCCAACTAAAACTTTAGGCTGAACCTGACACAAACTACCCAAATACACCATGTTACAGCTCCTGGTAGTGGCGCTTGCTGTCCAACTGGTTCTTGCGAAAACATGCACCTTCAACTTCACAGCATCCTATGTCACGGTCAACCCAGACGGTGTCAAAGACAAGCAAATGATCGGCTTCAATGGACAATGGCCACTTCCTGAAATCCATGTTGACAAGGGCGACAGGGTGCAATTCTACTTAACTAACGGCCTAGAGGGCAAAAATACCTCTCTCCACTTCCATGGTTTGTTCATGAGAGATACAAACTACATGGACGGGCCCCAATTTGTTACACAATGTCCTATTCAACCTGGTGATACCTATTTGTACAATTTCACAGTCCCAGACCAAGCGGGTACTTTTTGGTACCACTCACACACTGGTTCCCAATACAGTGATGGCTTAAGAGCACCATTCATCATCCATGATGCGCCAGAAGATATTCCATTCAAGTTTGACGAGGAGAAAGTGATTACTATTACCGACCATTACCACAGCCAATACGATGATGTGTTGGATGTGTTCTTGAACAGATACAACCCAACTGGAGCTGAACCGATCCCACAGAATTTGTTGCTGAATGACACTGCTAACGCTACGATCCATTTTGACACTGAGAAGACTTACTTCCTAAGATTTATAAATATGGGTATATTTGTTTCACAATACCTGTATATTGAAGACCACGAATTGACCATTGTTGAAGTCGATGGTGTTTATGTTGAACCATACAAAGTTGATTATTTGTATATATCTACTGCTCAAAGATATGGTGTATTAGTGAAATCCAAATCAACTAAGGACAGGAACTATGCCATTGTTCAGAAATTTGATGATACTATGCTTGATGTTATCCCAGAAGATCTGAGACTTGAACAGAGAAGTTACTTGATTTACAATGAGGAAATACCACTTCCAAAGAAATTTCATAAAGAGTTGAAGAAAACTTTCAACGACTTCAACTTGAAACCACTAGAAAAGATTGAATTACTCGATGAACCTGATTTCAGAGTTACTTTGGATGTTGATATGCAGAATTTGGGTGATGGTGTCAACTATGCCTTCTTTAACAACATTAGTTATGTTGCACCAAAAGTCCCAACTTTAATCACTGCTTTGAAATCCGGTGAATTGGCTACAAATGGTGCCATATATGGTTCCAACATCAATGGTTATGTCTTACAACCAAATGAAATTGTGGAAGTCGTGATTAACAACAAAGATGACGGTAGACATCCATTCCATTTACACGGTCATGTTTTCCAAGTTGTCGCCAAATCTGAAGGTTTTGAAGAAGACCCTGTGTTTTATGATCCTGAAGACCATGACCCTCACCCTGAATACCCATTGGTTAGAGATACCATTGTTTTGGAACCATTAGGTTATGTTGTGTTAAGATTTAGAGCTGATAATCCAGGTATTTGGTTTTTCCATTGTCATCTTGACTGGCATTTAGAGCAAGGTCTTGCTGCTGTGTTTATTGAGGACCCAATTGCATTGCAAAAACAGACCCCACCAGATGATTTTTATGAAAATTGTAAAGCTGGTGGTAACCCAATCGAGGGTAACGCTGCTGGTAACATTGACTATTTAGACTTAACTGGGGAACCTATTCAACCTGCTCCACTGCCAGAAGGCTTCACTTTGAAAGGATATGTCGCCTTCCTCATTTCAACTTTGGTGGGTTTATACGGTGTTTGGTCAATCATCCAATACGGTTTAGAAGATGCTGTTCAAGATGATCAGAAAGTCTTTGATAATTTGGAAAAGATTATGAGAAAACACAATTTATTGGACCAAGTGGAACAGCCTGTGAACGAGAGAACACGCCTGTGAAGATGTCTTTCAAAATTACATAGAATATACTCGCCTTTTAAGGCTACATTGTTAATGAATCCTACTTCGTATACAACAAAAAACGAAACGCCATCTTATTAGATTCAGGTAAAACGTAGAACTTTTCAGGTGCACATCTCCGAAATCCGAGATCCTAAATCCGCTTATCTCCAGCCCACAAGTAATTACAGCCCCCTCCTTTTTGAGATCGAACTGACACCATGGAGTATTGTCCTGCATCGGCTAGAAAGAAGTCGCAAATGTAAGTCAAACAAGTTAGTATACAAAAATGAAGTGTAGTCAAGGGTAAATGAATAAATGAGGAAGTAAAGAACAAGTAAAACAACGGTAGGAACAACAATAGGGATGGAAGAAGAAGGGAGCTTTGCTTGAACTTTAGTGTTGAACAAAGCTTTTGCACTTCCAAAGTGTGTTGAGAGACTAGCCACGTCTTACCATATGTGCCATATATATCTTGTGAGAACTTAGGAAGTGAAAGATCCATTAATTTCAAGGCCAGAAGGTGATTGCAAAGGCGTGCTTATTATAAAAAGCCAACGGATGTTTATCGAGTATTAGCTGAGTATCATCTCACTTTCATGGACTTCGATCGGATAGTATCGACGCTTTGCTCCTTATTCCTTTCTTCAACAGTGTACAATTCATAACTCAGAGTATTCTCAAGTGTGTATGTATTGTGTGTGCCCTTGCCATGTCACGTAATCGTTCTGGGTTATTCGCGGGTATCGGATTTTGAACAGTCTGAAAGGTGGAAACATAGCCATAAAGTCAAATATTTGAACAGCATTAAGTAGACACGACATGAGCAACGATCGCTCCAATCTGCTCGACAATCAGCTTGATGTATGTCTTAGATATGAATTGATATGTAGATAAGCTACTAACTCTTGCTTTAGAGTCCTAATTGGCTTGAAAATGATGATGACTTGACACTAAAACCAGATGTTAATGGTGAGTATTTGATGCTAAAAGAACACCATGGTTGAAATCGGTTACTAACAGCTGTAGATATCGGTGCACAAGCCTACATTCCTCCAGACGATGAGGTACCTTTCAATTCAGGTCCTTCTACTATCGCTGCTACCGCTGGTGCCCCTACACAAAATGGTGAAACCCCTAATATCAACAACGATTTCCAAGGCTCAATCTTCTCGTTGAACTATTACAGACATTATTTCAATATCAGCACGAAGGATTTCCAACAAAATATCTTTGATTCTGTGAACTTCTTTAGCCATGTGGAGAAACAGGATGAATTGGGCGATTTATATGGTCCGATTTGGGTTAGTGCCACTGTGATCTTCATCCTATTCTTCTCCAACACAAGCTCTAACTTGTTGGTCAAATGGATCCAGGGTGACGATGACAAGTATGAGTACAACTTCAATCTACTCACTGGGGCAATCAGTTTGTTGTATGGTTACACTTTTATTGTCCCAATCGTATTTTTCATCTTGTCCACTTTCTACTTTAAATTAACAGCATTCTTCACGTTGAGTAAGATCATTTCCATTTATGGGTACTCCAACTCGGCATGGATCCCAGCTGCAATACTAAGTATTATGAGAGGGCTGTTGGTGAATCACAAGGTCCTAAGTTCAGTGCTGAAATGGGCTAGTGTGTTGATTGGTGGTGTCGTTAGCTCAGCCAGTATCTTCACAAAGATCTACCCTGTGACCAAAAATTCTGCTTTAGCACAGGGCAATGAAAGATTAGGTATATTTTTGGTTGGAGCCCTAGGTGTCGCTCATTTCGGATTCATTATCGCTGTCAAGGTTCTATTCTTTGGTGATTTGAACGTTATCAACTAAGAAGCATGCTAATATATAACGTTAGTTTTGAAGATAAGATGTAGCTCAAAGTTCAGATATATGATCCAACAAGGCCATGCCAGCTAGTGAGGTTATGGAGACAGTTCCTCTCAATGTGAAGATGGAGGTTTCTCTCGTACGAAAGAGCCCTCCCATTCACGGAATTTGGCTACAGTTGAGCAGAGGTGCCGTTTAGACACATATCTATCATCTTTCATTAAAAACACAAGGCAAAAAATGCGTTAACATAAGAAGAAACTAGGAAACTTTTATATAACTTAGATAACTATAACTACTAAATACAAACTTATTCGATTAAAAGATAATTGGGAAGATGATGCCACATGATAATCAACTAGGGCGCAAAGGCCATTCAAAACCCTCCTTGAATAACCGAGCAACCAAGAATAATCACTCAACCACTACAGTGAACGGGTTACCTTGTCTTTCTGTGACTTCGTTCAGAGCCCAAAAATATTCCCACTACGGCTTAAAAAGGTCTCATTATTGGTTAAGAGCGCCCCCAGATATAGAAATATCAGTACACAACAGGGTCTAATGTTTATTACAGAGTCAGAGTTACATGAGTACAGAGTCAGGATCTGCTCACTGTAGCAGGTGTTGGAGTCAGCTTTCAATTCATTGGCGTCCACTGAAAGCCACAGAGTATATATATATATCGTCCAAAATCTCGTATTTTGACATGGAACAACCTTTTGACACTTCTGAAAAGGCCAATTGATCCCGATGAGAGGAGAAGAACTTAGTTGTTCCCCACAATCAGGAAAGAGGTGTCAGTGATCTGAAGGTTTCCGTCAACTTCCCCCAGATCTTCCCAGTTATCTATGGCGTATTTGTGTTCCTTTATGGGAGTAGGCCCTTTTTTTTTTGAAGCCCTATAGGGTTTTGAGCTCTGCGTACCTGCGAGGCTCGAGTTCAAGCTCTCATCAACAGCAAACGGCAGCCTAGGCAGTCAGTTAAGTGGCCTACCCCATAGCGCCTATCCCATAACGCCTATCCCCTATCCGCTAGTGCCTAGTGCCTAGTGCCTATCGACTATCGCCTAGTGTGTGTGTGTGTCTGAAACCTCGCCAGTATCCATCCGCTGATACGGCTGCTTCCATATGTTATTCCTCGCCACCAATCGTCCTCCCTCAGGCATTGTAACCTCGCGCCGATACACGGCCACTTCTGTCTTTTGGCTTGTGGAATTAATGGCACTATGCCATTTTCCTTTGTGTTTTGCCCTTTTCTTTTTCTTTAGTTGGTGCCGTCTGCTGGAAGGGAAAAAATAAACGCAAGCTGGCACTTTTGTTTGTGTCGAACGTGCATGTTCTTGCAGGTCATCGTCGAATTGTGCAGCTTTATCACCTTTTTTGGCAAGCTAGAGACCGTAAGGCACTTTGGCAGGAAACGCCCTTACAGACAGCTTGAAGCCTCTTGGGCCTCCATCATGAAATGAAGGGCACTGAAGGGATCAAAATGAACCAAAGCGGGGTCTGATTGGCCTTTGATTACGCTCGCTTACAGGGTTTCTACCCCAAGTCAGGTTACTTAAAATTCGGGCGGAAAATCTAGCGCTCTTCCCTCAACTAAACCCACATTGTGTATGTCATCATGTTTTTTTTTTACGGCTATCATAGATTCTCTGTACTTTGGAAAAATCAATTTAATTCATAACATATCCATCTTTTTTTTACTTCTCACTGAAAGTGTCTCCTCTTCCATATTACAATTACAATAACATCCATTGGTCATGGGTAAAAAAGCTGAAGTCTTCTCTACCTCCAGTGACAGTAACAAAGGCGAAGGCTCCTTCAACCAGGAAGCTGGTGTCGTTGAAAAGACCACATTGAGTCAATCATCCGATGGGTTCTTTGGGAGAGTGGTCGACTCTTTCAGAAGAATGGATGATGATATTGATCCAACTCTATCTGCAGCTGAAAAAGCTGAAATCTTGAAGTTCAGAAACGAAGGTGAAAAACTGAATAAGGCCATCTCTACTCGTCATATGCTTATGATCTCAATGGCCACTGGTATTGGTACCGGTCTATTGGTTGGTTCCGGTGTGTCTTTAAACAAGGGTGGTCCAGCTGGTTTATTGATCGGTATCCTAGTTGTTGGTACCATGTTGGTCAACGTTATGGAAGCTGCTGGTGAAATGGCAGTTGCTTACTCTGATTTATCCGGTGGTTTCAACGCTTACACTTCTATCTTGATTGACTCTTCATTTGCCTTCTCAGTTTCATGGAACTATTGTATTCAATGGTTATGTGTTATGCCCTTAGAATTGGTCACTGCCTCACTGACCATCAAATACTGGACCACTACCATCAACCCGGATGCCTTCATTGCAATCTTTTACACTTTGATTGTTTTGATTCACTTTTATGGTTCTGCCGGTTACGGTGAGGCTGAATTCTTCTTTAACACTGCGAAAGTTTTAATGCTGTGTGGTTTCACTATCCTATCTATCATCATAGCCGTTGGTGGTACTGGTAACGGTTATGTCGGTGCTAAATACTGGCATAACCCAGGTGCCTTTGCCAACTCATTTAAAGGTGTTTGTGCTGTCTTGGTTAACGTTGCTTTCTCCTTAGGTTGTACCGAATCATTGGCTTTAACTGCAGCTGAACAAAAGAACCCAAGAAGATCCATTCCAGCTGCTACAAAGCAAGTGGTTTACAGAATTGTTTTCTTATTCCTCATCCCATTATTCATGATTGGTCTATTGGTTCCATACAATGATTCAAAATTATTAGGGGCTGCAGGTTCTGCTAAAACCAATGCTTCACCATTTGTCATTGCTGTCTCCTCTGTCAACGTTGTCCCACATATTGTCAATTCCGTCATTCTGTTAGCTGTCTTGTCCGTTGGTAACTCGGCCTTCTATTGTTCTTCAAGAACTCTGTTATCATTAGCTGAACAAGGTTATGCTCCAAAGTGGTTCAACTACATTGATAAGAAAGGTAGACCCTCAAGATGTCTATTGGTCTCTGCTACCTTAGGTATCTTCTCCTTCATTGCTGCTTACAAAAAGGAAGAAGAAGTCTTCAATTGGTTAATGGCTTTATCTGGGTTATCCCAAATTTTGACTTGGTCAGGTATTTCCTTATCCCACATCAGATTCAGAGCTGCGATTAAGGCACAAGGTCAATCCTTATCAGATCTAGGTTACTTATCAAAGACTGGTGTTGCTGGCTCTTGGTTTGCTTTTGTCGTTAATGTCTTGATTTTATTCGCCCAATTTTGGATCGCATTATGGCCAATTGGTGGTGGTGGTTCCGCTGATGCTGAGAACTTCTTCCAAGGCTACTTGGGTATGGTGGTTGCTATTATCTTCTACTTTGGTCACAAACTGTGGACTAGGAACTGGAAATTATTCATTCCAGCTGAAGATATTGATTTAGTCAAGGGTAGAAAATTCTTTGATTCTGATATCTTAGCTCAAGAAGATGCTGAAGAAAGAGAAAAAATCCAGAACTCCCCATTACATGTCAGGATCTGGAGATTCTGGTGTTAGGTTTCTCCCTCTCAATTCTCCATTCACACTCTTACGAATGTCTTTACGTTCATTGATGTCTTGCATTTTTTTCTATATCATTTACATGTTTGGTTATACGGTTTCATACGTTGTTAGTTTAGTTCTTATTTTGGGGCATGTCTAATATTCTATTTATTTAAATTGGTTTGCCACCTACGGTAGACCCTAATGAATGGCTATTATCCTAAACTCGATAGTTCCTTTCCTTTTGGTAAGCCTCATCACTTGAAGGTGAAATCAATCCTTTGATCTAACAATTACTCAAAGGTTAGGAGTACTATCAATAAGTATAAATGTAATATCACGTGATCGAATCTTTATTGGCACGGGAAGTCATGGCAGTTAATTTTTGTCCTTTTCAAAGAGGAAACGCGAAGTCAAAAAAACGCGATGGGGAAATAGAATAATAAAGTACCAAGGAAAAAGAAATCAGACAATAGAAAGTTTCCAAGTTCTTTGTATTCAAGTCCTCTCTCAGCCTCTGTGATTCTCCAAAGATGGTCATCCCTGCTACTCTGGGTGGTCTGTCCACCAGGAAGAATATTCTGAAGCTGCTTCTCGGAATTGTGCTCCTTCAGATGACCTTTACGTATCTTCTGCCGACCAGTGTCAATACGTCTTTGAATGATGAGACTTTTGAAGAGAAAGTGGACCTTAGTGGTGCCATTGGCCATCTTGACGAAGATTTTTCTATACCTGCTGAGGATGAGCCTATTGTGCCTTTTACACCACCTCTGGGTCAAGGGATATCAAACCCAGATTCAAGTAGTACTGTTGTCAAGGCCTCTAATGAAGAAGCTGCTACTTCTACTGTCGTTGCAGCTGTAGGTTCTGCTTCAAACAACAAGCCGAGCGCTGCTCCAAGTGTGTCAAAGACTGATCCAAAAACCTATTTTAAAGCAGCTGTTGATATTTTCCTAAAGAACAAACCTCAAGGTATCGAGGACATACAACTGAACGATAAAGCTCCATCTTACTATTACATTGATATTCCAAACCCAACTTTCACCATTGAATTCTTGACTAATTTCACAAAGATGTCAGATGAACAATTCGATGAGCTGAAAAAGAGACACGACCAGTTGAAATTAGACATATTGGACTTCGCTTACCCAGACAACACTTTCAGTGGGAAAGGTATTGTAATGATTGGTGGCGGTAGTTTCTTAGGTACTGCTTTAACTTCCATTAGATCCTTGAGAGAAACAGGGTCTAAACTGCCTTTACAACTTATGTTGACTGATAAATCAGAATATGATGAAGATGTCTGTGAGAAGTTATTACCCAGACTAAATGCCAAATGTATGATCATGGAAGAAATTATTGGTGAAAAAACTTTTGCTACTCTAAAATTACAGAAATATGAACTGAAGGTTCTAGGTTTATTCCTGTCTACATTTGAAGAGGTCTTGTTATTGGATGCTGATAATTTGGCTGTCAAAGACCCTGATTACATCCTAGATTCCAAACCATACAAACAATTTGGTTATGTCATCTGGCCAGATTTCTGGAGACAAACAATTTCACCATACTTCTATAAGATTGCAGGCGTTGAGATTGGTGAACCTATTAGAAAAGATGGCGTTGATCCTCAGAAGCCAAACCCACCTCGTGCTCAGTCCCAATTATCAGATCTAGAAGGTGCCATTCCAGACTCCACTTGTGAAGCTGGTCAATTAGCCATTAACAAGAAGCATCATCACAAAGCCCTATTAGCCACTGTCTACTACAACTTGTTTGGTTTCAAATACTACTACTTCCTATTGGGCCAAGGTGCTGTTGGTATTGGTGACAAGGACACTTTCATTGCCGGTCTGACCGTTTTCAAAGAACAATACTACTTTGTTAAACAACGCCCACTATTATACGGTTATGATCATGCTGGTGGCTGGCAAGATACTACCATGGTCCAATATGATCCAGAACAAGATTATGAGTATTACGAAGCTGCTAAGAAATATTTGATTGAAAAGGGCTTGGATTCTAGAGTCAATTTACACTTAAACTTTGAATACACTGGTAAATTAAGAGATGAAATTCACCAGGCTATTCAAAAACCAAAGCCAGAGATTCAATTCTTACATATCCATTCACCAAAGTTCAACGCTAAGAAGAATTTACAGAATAACGACTACGAAACTGATGGTCATGAAAGAAGACAGTTTGGCTCAAGAGAAAAGATTAGAGATCAACTGCCTCTTGATTGGGAATTGAAGATCTCGAGAATTTCCCAGTGGCTAGCTTGTGACTCTGAGATCATTCCTAAAGACTGGAAAGATCTTCCAAGAGAAGAAATTTGCGGTAGAATCAAGAAGCATGTGGATTATTTGATAGAGACAAGTGACTCTCCAGAAATGGCTCAACCAAAGGATATAAGTGTATGAGTTATAGACATTGACGAAGGGAATTCATTAGAACGGTACCTTGTATTGAATTTATGATTTGCCTAATTTCTCAGAAGTCCGGTGTAGCCAAAAATTCGAAAGATTTCTTATTTGTAACTATTTTGCCTGCAAAAGTGCACAAAATAGGTACAATCCCCATCATCTGAACTTCTCGGGCACCTTCCATGGTGTTAGAAGCTACCTCTTTACCATTTATCGCCTTGCGTGTCCTCCAAAGTTGTTTGATTTCAAAGAGGTGAGAAAAGGTGTTTTCCCAGGCATTTCTAAAGGTTCTTCAAATTCCAGATCCAATTCGTTCTCTCCGTCTTTGCAACTGTGGTCTGTTGCTGCTCTCTATTCATATTCATCACTAATGATATCAAGAGTTTGATCACAGAGGGCTCCAATACAAAGTTATCTTTTCTAACAGCCTCAAAGTATGGTCCATTGAATATTTAACAGTGTTCTTTTCTGTTGAAAATATTCAATGGACTGCATAGAAAAGAATACTGTTGATGGAAATACAATGCCGCTTTCAAATTAGAATTAAAGTCAAAACCCGAAACATACTTCAATTCACATCATACTACAGAGGATCAAAGACGAAGCTTCATAAACCATAAAGATCGTTAACAAATACAAGATGCCAACAATTCCATTCCCAGGTGATGCCACTTTCAAGAGTCTTCACATCGCCCTTACTGGTACTCTATCTGTTACTTTAGATTTGCCAAAAGATGACTCACGTTCTTGCATTACACAAGAAGATCCTGACAAGGTGGTGCAACCTGGTGTCTCGTAGGAAGGCCTACATGGCTAGCTAGGTAAACAAGGTCTACTATTCGGTCGTAATCCGGGTCCTGGTGTTCTAATTGGTGGTATTATGCTCAAGTACAAACACCGCTAGGAACATTCAGTGAAAGAAAATTTTACTGGTCTGACTGTTGCCCTTGCATATGGTACTGTTGCTAAGACAAAGCATCATCCTTGATAATCTGCAGCGGGTTATAACTTGACTCAGTTGGTTTTGAGTTCTGAAGGTACTTTGGTATTGTCACTGAGATAACTTTGAATTTACACGTTAGACGAAAGCAAGAAACAGTTGTTGTGATGTCGTTCCCTACAATCACAGATGTTTCGAACACAATCGCGGATGTCGTTCAACATGGTATCAAAGTCGATGTTATGGGGGCTATTGGATGATAATGTAATGGAGATTATAAACAAGTCAGGTGAAATTCAAGAACTTTAGTTGTTGACATTGTTCTTCAAGTTAGGTGCTTCGAAAAAAAACGTGTTGGGGAAGATCACGGTTGAAGTGAAATCAATCTCTGAATAGAATCACTGTCATTCTTTGGAATGCCCAAATCTGAAGAGGAGATCACCAAACTTTGGCCTGCCAGAAAAACGGTATTATCGTATACTATCAGCAAAGGCCGTCAAGGACATCCAGACATGCAAATTTGGACCGCCGATGTCGTAGTCCTAATCTTTAAGTTGGCTCAGATTTTATCAGATACAAAAGGAGATATTTTCACTCTGACTTGAGAACCACATTGATTGGTGATGGTGATGGAAATTTCGGGGTACACTCCAAAACAAAGAGCCATTGCTGAGACTGCTAGAAAAAATGGTGAAAAGAGCCATTGATGCTGATGATATTTATACCACTGAGCATGGCGTTGGTTAAGGTAAAAGAAATTCTTTACTAGAAGAATTAGGCGTGAAGACAGTCAAAATAATGAGAGGAACTATGCTATCCTTAGACCCTCACAGAATGTTCAACATTGATAAAATCTTCAAACCTGGCTCTTATGAAACAAGAGTTTTGATATTTATAACTTCTGTGTATGGTTTGTGCCCTCTCCTCTCGGTACCCTTGCTGAAGTTATTATGGCGTGTTCTTTACCAATTTTTGTCACAATAGCTTGTCCGTGGGTATTTGGCAGTAAGGAAAGGTGAGAGTTATAATGAGAATGAAAAGGAGAGAGAAGAAGAAAAACTTTGCCCAAATCACTTTAATCTTATACGTAGTCAGGGTATAATATTGATGCGTTTAACGTTTTTGGTTAGACACCTCAAAAGCACCTTAGGGGTCTTGAGAGTTATTGCACTCCTTCGAGGTTCATGAGACTCATGAAACAAAGAAAATACAACCCAGAAGGCATGTACGTCATCGTGAAGTGAGCGACAACGGAACAGGCTATTACGTCCCTGTGAGCTTCCTTCTAAAGGACTGTGTTCAGATTCCGATAGGTTGAACATTCGTGGTAACCCTGTTCAGGGGTTCACAAATCAATGACCTCAGATTTTGCTGATAAAATATACATCATTTACGGCTCTCATTGTAAAATCGAAAGCTTTTGGATAAGGTTGTTCATGGCTTTGAAAGATAATGATTGATCATTCCAAAAACCGAGGAAAGAGCTAGCTAGTAAAAACTCTGTGGTGAAAGAATAGGTATTTTGCTGTAGTTTGGAGAAGTATATATTTTCAGAATGGATGGATCCCAAATATCTGGAAAAGTGTAAAAAGGTGACTTGGGGGCTGGTATTAGACTACTGAACCCCAATAACTCCTTCAAAGCTGGCTTCAACTACCTAAGATTTTAAGATACTGATTTATCCTAAATATTGTGGAAAATCGTGTAGAGAATCGATTCTTGTTGCTCTAGTTACAATATATTGGTGACTTTGTGTTATTGGTGACTTTGTGTTACCTGATGTGATAAATGTGTCAAGTCTTGAAACACAAACAAAGAAGCGCTTGATCGCTTGATCCCGCTGAGTTGTGAAGCGAGAGAAAGATGGTAGATACAGAAGATACAAGACCAACCTATAGGTTCAAAACGAGCGTTACATCTGATGCTACAGTAACCTACAGAGATCTATTCACCACAGGCGGACAATTCACGCTTTCCAAGGAACAGAGACAGTCTATGGTTGAGAAGATCAAGAAAACATATGACTATGTGGAGCGGTTCCGTGAAGACAACGGTTACGTGTTGTTAAATATTGGTATAACCTCCATTTTGATGAGTTGCAACGTTGTCGGTAGGTTCACTCCAGCGAACCGTACGGAAGAAAGAGATGTGATGATCTACATACTAGGTTCAAATGCTAGACAAATTGTCAATTGGTTGAACGGACGCAATTTTCCACACAAGCTATCCGAAATCCTTTCTGGGAGATCCAATTCTCAGGTGCCAACCGATTACGTGATGCCCGAAGCGTTATTAACAACACTTGACAAACTCTATGACGAACTCATCGAGTTTACCATCTCAAAAGGACAGAACCACATGGGTTGTGGTCTTAAGCGAGGATATCGCAAGTCTTTGGAAAGCTTCATTATCGGAATTTACAATCCAACTCCAGAAAACCAAGCATATCACAGAGGTTTTGAGCAAAGAGTTGAAGAACGGAGAGTATTAATGGAGGAAGATATAGAGTTTGAACACGTATTTCTTGCAAAGGAACACGACTCCAACGGAACAAGAGCCCTCTTATGGAGTTTTGTGTCACCAAGCACAACCCTTATTTGCTTCATCATTGGGATAATCATCAAGTTCGTATGTGGTTGATGAACCATTTGTCAGGGCTGGAATCAAACGACGTGGGAAACCTGCTGGTCTCTCTCTGGGAGAGATTTCGTTTGATTTGTATTAGGAGGATTGGTTATACCACAACATTGAACGTTGATAAATAGCTCACATTGAAGAGGTGTCTAGAATTGCATAGTGTTTAAAATACAAGAGTAGCATTTAGCAGCTGTAGACGTATAAGGAAGGAGTAAACTATCTTAGACAACTAGAAGCTTAGCTACAAGCATGATAGAGTCTACAACTCAGAAGTTAGAAGTCAAAGCTTGTATCTAGATAGATACGAGAGTTGTTTTAAAACCCATTTATCTAATTCCACAAGCTTTCCCACCAAAACAGCATACAGAGACAGATCAATCAGTTATCACCAAAAAAAAAACAAAAAAACAGATTGATGATGAATCTTATGGGTTTTGGAATGTCTTAATGAAGGGAGGACCCAACTGCAAGGATCCTCATGACAAACATCAATACTTCTCAACAAAATCTGCCATATTTGACTTATTAATGTCGTGTATCTGATCATCCCCTACGTAGGGGCGCCATCATGGTTTACGGGTAACAATGCCAGTTAGTTTCTTCAATCTCGGTTATCTATGTATTTGTTGGCCTCTTTATTTCACATTGAAAAAGTTGGAGATTCAACGACCGGGTTCGCGCACTTTTTTCCCCAAGACGAATTAGACTCTTGGGACTAATTGAAGTGACATTTAAATACTTAAAAAGAAGAGTTGATGATTTGATCATTGCTCATTTGAGATCAAAGATGAAAAAGGGGCGAGAGAACTCATTCATCACCTTTTAATAGACATCCGAATCATTTGCACGCTCAAATTGCTCAGGCTCAAGACCCCTTCGGACTTCGGGACTCGGACTTATATTTTTAGTTACAAGGCATGTCCCCTGCCTGTTGAATTTGCAGTAGATAATTTTGTTGGGTGCGTGTTTTATCAAGAGGTAAAATTCCTAGTTAGCAAAGCAATTTGGTCGTCGTTCTTCTGGCTCTTAATCTTAGACTTGACAGCGACTTTGTCATTATCATCAAATTTAAATAACAAATATTTAGCAACATGATTGTCAATTTTGTCAATCAATTCCTTTACAGTTAAGTACTTTTTGACTGTCGAATTAGTTTGAGAAACTTCTTCAAACAGAGTATTGAAGTTCGTAATCAACTTGGACTTATAGTCATCGTTTTTTACATGTTTGAGAACTTCAACTGTAAATATAGATTGTGAACTTTTCTTAAGAACACTTAATTTACCATGTGAAGCGAAGGATGTACCACCTAGATTTTTTGAAGTAGAAGAAGAGGAAGAAGAAGAAGAAGAAGGAACAATTTTGAAGTCACTTGCTATTCTGAGGGGCGAAAATAACACGTTTAGATGACGTTTCTGTTTGTGAAATGCGTTATCCTTGAACCAAAACTTGTAGAGTAAGGAATCCCTAGCTGAAAAGGAAGAAGAAAGAGTTCTACCTATAGAAAATTCGCCTTTATTCAACATGCAAATTTGAAAGTGCAGGGATTACCTTGTGGTATTTCATGCTTGAATAATAAAGCGTTACAGTTTGAACAACGATTGAAGAATACGCTTCTGTTTGAACCGACCATTCTCATCTTTGAACGACTGATTTCTGTATTTATACTTCCTAGACATTGAAGCAGAATCTAATAGCGGGATTAAATAGATCTTCTTCTTCTTCTTTGGCTGATTCTCCATATTCTCATTAACTTTTCGAGTAGACTTTATAGTTCTTCTTCGTTTTGCTCCCTTGACGGAATCATCGTTAGTGTCAACAATAGCAGAACGCTTTGAAGTAGAGGGTTCGTTGTGGTTCATAGTGTTTGTTTAGTGCATATTAAGTGTATAGTAAATAGGAGAAATTGTGACAGGTATTATAATTTACCATCAAAAGAAAACTATTTCACGTGACAACCGAGGGTGATTACTAATATCCGCTAACATTCTTATGTAATTTTGCTAAGATCGCTTCTTAACCTTACTTCATAGGAAATAAAGATCGCTACATAACTTTGCCTAGTTGGGTCACCCATGAAATTTTGGGAATTTTTTGCAACTTCTACACGTCGCCACTGACGATAGAGTAAAGATAT
>JAKTWU010000024.1:0-49695 GCA_030582435.1 Taiozyma onychis
TAGCATAGTATATGGCTATGATATATTTAAATTGAATTAATAAATAACTTTGTATATAATATCTGTGAAAAAAACAACCCCTAGCATTATAATTATGTCACACAATTGCACTTCTCTACATGAAAAAACTACGTCTAACCTAAGATAATCGTATTCCACGATACTTTCTTAATATATATATAAGAGATTTAATTATAAGTGCTTTATTTGCAGGTAGCTAATGTAGAAACGAGAAGCTGTTTTTTTTTTCATCTCGTATATCATTATGCATTACTCCCCGCCAGAACTGCCTCATTCAGAAGATCATGAACGTCCAGATCCAGAAAAACATCCTTCAAGTGAATCCTATGGCTCTTACTCTTCTAGAGCGAAGCATCGTTACTATATCTTATAGTTTCGATGTACTACTATCACTAGTCGTTTACTAATTATGATTTTCAGTGCAGAATTTAATGCCGGAACCTGCAGGTTTTTGGGCGGATCATAAATATATTCTGAAGAGTCATCAAGTAAAGTCAGTGAGTAATCTCCAATTTGCCGGAGCAGCTAAATAATATATAATAAAGCACGGAGGATCAAGTCACGACAAGTGATGTCTAAAACCTTGGAAGCCACTGCAAGTGTCTATAGTAAATCTGACCAACATTAGATTCAAATCTCGTTCATAATGACAGAGATCGACGACAAAAAGCTGGAAAAGGTACTCACTTGTGAAGAACAGACGACTCCTGAAAACTACCGTGGTGGGTTCAATGAGGATGATTACAAAGATGCTCCACCTGATGGCGGCCTCCATGCCTGGATCTGTGTTGGTTGTGTCACAGTGATGAACATGATGACTTGGGGTGTGAATGGAGCCTTTGCCATCTTTCTAGCCTTCTATTTAGAGAATGATGTGTTTCCTGGCGCATCTCCCACTGACTATGCTCTCATCGGTGGTATTGTGGCAGCACTGGCATTGCTTCTTATCCCGTTCTCAGCCATACTACTACAGAGGTTTGGTTATCGCCTGACAATCAGTACTGGGATCATTATTGGGCTTGGTGCATACATTGGGGCCAGTTATGCCCGTACAATTAGTGAACTATATATTACACAGGGCCTTTTAAGTGGTGTTTCCTTTGGTTTGATTTTCGGTGCAAATTCCATCGTCCTGCCCTCATGGTTCTTAAACAAGAGAGCTTTGGCTAATGGGATCTCTCACTTTGGTGTGGGGATCGGGAGTGCTTTCTTTTCATTAATAGTAAATGCTCTGATTCGCAAAACAGGAGATCAGAAATGGGCTTTAAGAGTCATTGGTATCGTCAGCACAGTACTTGTTACAGTTTCCATGTTGTTAGTGAAGATCAGAGTTCCAAGGATCAAACCCGAGAAGAAGACGTCCATGCAAATCATCAAAGGGACCTTCGATTACAGAGTATGGAAATCCTGGCCATTACAGTTAACCACCATCTGGTCCTGCTGCTGTGTGTTTGGATACACAATCTGTCTTTTCAGTTTAGCGAATTACGCAAGATCCCTGGGCTTCACCGATACCCAATCCACCAATGTCAGTGTGACCTTCAGTATTGCACAGGGCATTGGCCGTCCCTTGATCGGGTATTTGAGTGACAAAGCTGGCAAAGTGAACTTTTCCATGTTTGGTACCACTTACTGTGCAATTTTCACTTTTGTCATCTGGGTTCATTTGTCCTCATTCGCCTCTGTAATCGTATTTGCCTTCTTCTTAGGGTTGTTAGCGGGTACTGGGTCAGTGAACGTTGTGCCACTGGTTGCAGATGTTGTTGGGTATAAGAACTTCCCTGCAGGCTTAAGTTGGACTAATTCGTTCACCGGTGTTGCTTGCCTCATCGCAGAAGTGATTGCCTTGAAGCTAAGAGATTACAACCTGAGTAATCCTTATCTGCATTGTCAATACTTTGTTGGATCTGTTTACATCGCTGCCACTCTGATACTAATCCCCTATAGGGCTTGGAAAGTCGACCGAATGCTATTTCAATTGAAAGATTCGAAACAGTTATCCGAAACAGAGTCAAAGAGATATCAAAGGCTACATGATGACAGATCGCCATTAGGATACCTAAGACGAGTTACGTTCATGGGCAAGATATAATATTCATTACCACCTAATTCTTAGTAGCATCATAATCTTCTGGATCTTCATAAGTAGTTGGATCCCAAGCGACCAAAACTTCATATGACTCAGGCTTGTGCAAGGTCTTCTTATCCTCTTCGTCTAGTTCGACATTGTCCAAGACGTTGTAGTTTTCTGGAATTCTGCTCAACGTTGAAGTCTTTGCAAGGACAATGAAACCTTGATCAAAAGACCATCTCAATAAGATTTCTGCTGGGGTCTTATTGTGTTTAGCAGCGATTGCTTTCAATTCTGGGTCGTTAAACTTCTTACGTCTAGTGATTGGGGCATAGGCTTCTAATAAGATATCATTTCTCTTTGCGTATTCCTGGATGTCCAAGCGTGGCAACCATGGGTGTAATTCAATTTGGTTGACGACAGGTTTGATTTCTAGACCATCCCATTCTAACAGTTCCTTCAAATGCTTGACCCCATAATTGGAAACACCAATTGATTTGACTTTCCCTGACTTGACAGCTTCCTGCAAGGCCTTGTAAGTCTCGAGTCTTAGCCTTTTGTTTGTCATTGGAGCATGGATCAAGAACAGATCGATGTAATCAATGGATTTTGCCCTTGCCAGGGAGTTTTCAATTGCAGCCTTAGCGTTATCATACCCATGATCGCTGTTCCATAACTTAGTGGTATAATAGACATCAGATCTCTTTAGTGAAGGGGTGTCTTTCAAGAAAGAGGCAATACCATCAGCTGTTTCTTCTTCGTTGCCGTACCATCTCGCAGTGTCGAAATGTCTGTAGCCAACTTTTAAAGCTTCATAGACAACCTTGGATGCATTTGATTGCTCCGTCTTGTAAAGACCAAAGCCGTTTATTGGAATACGTAGACCGTTGTTCAGAGTGTAAGTGGAGGTTTTCAACAACTTAGACATGTTGGACCAGTAGCAATTGAAAGATTAGAGAGATTCAAGTTTAGAGTAGCACCGCTGGCAATACACGTTCTTAAATAGACGGAATTTCGCGACGCCACCTTTTGGTATCAGAAGCGAGAAATGTGATTTGCGATCGAGCATTGATAAAGAAACGCCACTTTCAGATCATTGAGGGAGACTAGTGCGAAGGGGTGGGTAATATTATTATGAGTCCTCAAAGATGCTGAAGGAATTCGATATCTCTCGTTCAAATCTGTTTTATATAATGTACTGTGTCTAGTCGACTACTGGGATCAGCGATTAGAGCTAAACACATGATGGAGCTTCTGTTGTATCTCCTATTGTTCTCTCTAATTACCAGGCAGGAATCAACCCAGTAACTTGCCTGCTCTAGCGGGAAGGAGTTTACATCCCTGTGCTAATTACTGAGACCACTGTTTGTTATGTAAATGCACTCCTTGTGACTAATCGGTATTTGCTTATCAGAGCCACAATTTAGTACATATATGTTTTCCATAACAACAACAATACACCGACACAGCAACGCAACAAAAAACTGCAAAAACTGCAAAAACTGCGCCACTGACCATGTTTACAGGTGTGGGAAACGATCCTCGGATATCCAAGGACAAGGGCACCGGTAAGACAAAGAGATCTCGTTCCGGGTGCACCAACTGCAAGAAGAGGAAGAAGAAGTGTGATGAGATCAAACCCATCTGCTCTGCCTGCTTCAAGAGAAACATCAAGTGTGAATACAGAGTCGAGAGCAGGACGAGGCCCGAGCTGGACGAAGCTGATGAGGAGAAGAGCGAGTACATTCTGTGTAATAGTGACAGACTTGGTGAAACTGTCATGGACATATTGCTGATGAGGCAACATGAGATCAAAGTCTCCAATCCAAACACACCCAACATGCCGAAAGAACATCTCAGTGATTATGTTTTCGCCCACTTGAACGAGTTTGACCCTTCCCAGGGAAACACCTTCACCTTCAACCAGAGCTTTACTCCTCCAGTGGCACACTCTCCAACGGACACAAGTTTACAAGTAAAATTACCTGTTGCTTTGAACTCCAAAGAAATCCAATACTTCGAGTATTACTGCAAAGAGATCCTGCCAAAGCTGTCATTATTACCTCAAGAATTCAACTACTACACAAGAATCTACTTCCCAATGGCTTTCAAGGAAAAATCAGTGCTATATTCTTTGGTGTTATGGGGTTGTAAGATGTTGAATGCAAATCAATCATCTATTGATTATCACATTGAAAACGAAGGGGCTGCCAATTATACGGTGATATTGAGAGATCTGCTGCAAATATCTGATAATGAAGTCATCACCCGTGACAAGTTCCTATCAAACTTCGTGTGCTATATGTTATTGGTCTGCATGGAAATATCATTCGGCGACACATTGAACTGGCCAAAGTACTTTGTTGACTGCTTCAATTTGATCAATAGAATGCCTGGGAACTTCAAATATTTGTTGGAGAGTTGTTCCACTGAAGGATGTGTCCTTGCAGAGAACTTTGCTTACTTTGATGTCTTAGCATCACAATCGAATGAGAATGGATTGTTCTTCCCACTAGAGGATTATGAAGCAGCCTTTGAAAGTGTCCATCATTCTGGGATCTATAGACAGTTCCATGATCCATTACAAGGATGTATCCGCCCATTGATCTTACAAATTGGGAAGATTGTAAGTCTGTTGGTTGAACATGACACTCTGAAGATCAACACTGATTTACCAGAATGTGATAAATTTCAACTGGTATCTGCCCTTCTAAACAGAGCTGATAAACTTGAGAGAGATATCAAATTCTCCAGACCTGATCTGACTAGTCTGAATGATGAGACCACCACACCATTGAATGAATTGGAGTTCCATTTGACCTTGTTTGAGATCTTTCAAATTTCATCACAGATCTATTTGAAACAAGTGATACGGAAACTGCCACCAATGGTTCCTGAAGTGGAGATGTTATTCTACAACCTGAAAGAAGACCTGAAGACTATCATACCAGAGGAACGTTTCAAGAGAAGCTTGGCTTTTCCCATGCTGATACTCGGTATCTCAGCGTGTAATGAAGAGGACAGGGTTGAGGTGAAGGAGATGTTCGAGTTGTTGATCAAGACCTGTGGGTATTTGAGTAGTTACTACAAACTATGGATCGTTATTGAGAAAATATGGGATGTTAATCACAAGGGGACGGTATACGTCGATTGGTTCAAAGTTACGAAGAAACTGGGCTGGAAATTAAGTTTGGGGAGATAATGAACGTCATGGTTAATTAGTATAACTGTTCTTAACTCTGTACTGAAGACGAAGTCTACGTATCTTTCTCAAAAACTGCAGGAATATTGTAAAGTAATTGTTACTGATAAATAGCAGATTAGCTCAACTTCTCATGTTCTTCGATATATTCGTCCAAATCTGGTCTTCTCCCTTGGTCGAAATCGATTTCATGCGCCTTAACAAAACCTTCTTTAAAGTATAGCATGTCATAAATCAACCATGAAATGAAGAACACAGGAATTAGGATATAAGCATCAATGAAATCCTTATAAGAGAAAGGTTTGAACACAGACCAACCTTGCACAAGAACCAGTACTGAACCAAGAGTGATAGTAAAGTAGTTAGTCCATGGATAAAACCACGAGACAAATACCAATTCACCCAGAGTTCTACCAGATCTCAGCCAGTTCTTTCTGAACTGTAAGTGAGTGATACTGATGGTGGTCCAGATCGCAAAGGCTGCAACACCAGTGACATTAACGATGTAACCATAAGCCACTGAAGAACCTTGAGAGTATGACATGATGGATAAGAACCCGAACAGATGACAGAAATGGATGGCGACCCAAGGAACGCCTCTCTTTGTGGTCTTTGTGAAGATCTTTGGGCCATACCCAGCTTCAGACCAGCTGAACAACGATCTGGAAGCCAAGTAAATAGCTGTGTTAATGGAAGACACACAGATGATCAGGATCATGGTGGTCACAAAATAACCGGCGTTCTTCCACCCAGCTTCTTGGAGTGCGATCAACATTGGAGATCTAAGCACTTTATCACCGGAGTTCAAGATTTCATTGTTGTATGGAACAGTGATACCGTACGCTATGGTTAGACCGTAGTAGACGTACAAGATTCTGATCAATGTGTTCTTCACGGCAGATGGGATAGCCTTTTTGATGTTCTTGGTCTCAGTGGCAATAACACTAACTGACTCAACACCGGACATGAATGTACCAGCAAAGACTAACCCGTTGACAACACCTTTAAAGCCACTGTGTAGTGGGTAATCACGAAATGGGTTCCCTGGTGAATGACCCTTGATACCACCGGCAGCATAGATGATCGAGAACAAGTAAAAACCTGTCAAGAAGATTAACTTTATGATGGCTAACCAGAATTCGGTCTCTGCCCACCAAGAAACGTTCAAAGTTTGGAAAGCTGTGAAAAATGTCCACATGATTAGGTACCAGCCATAAGTTGGGATCTTGTCGGTGTAAATCTGTAAAGCAGCTGTCAAAGAAGTGTATTCAGCAATGATGTTGGTAACCCATAGCACCACGTAAGTTAGGGCAATGGTGGCACCAAAGCCCCTTGAGACGAATTTTGAGCCTAAACCAGCAAAATTTAAATCATACATTGAATTCATTTCACCGATGTAGAACAGAACAGGGACCACCAACAGTGAGACGATGGTGAAGCCGATCAGCATCCCCATGGGACCTGAGGCCTTCAACAGAGACGCAAATCCCATGACAACACCAGGCCCGATGATACCTGCAATAGCAATTAGGTTGACACTATGACCTGAAATACCTGCTTTCAGCCCATTACTCATAATCGCATCGCCGTCTTCGTTCTTATGGTAGGCTTGAGACTGAGAGGGTTCAATTGAAAGGGACCCCTGTGAGGTCTCAATAATGCTCGAATTAGCTTGTTTCTCCATTAGGTTGACGAGGGTATTGTTGTGGATATTTTCATTGTTGGAGACTGGAGATCATACTCTTATATATTCCTGAGAGTCGATTAGAAAGATAGGTGTACCAAATTGATTAAATTCAACAAAAACCAGAACATTAGGAGTGATGCCAAGTTATAGAACACTAGACGAGTCAACTGGGAGAGCGAATAGTCACGGAAGTCCAATGACAATGCGTTATCTGCGGATTTGTGAAGTTTTCTGGGATCGATGCGATGGGAATCAAGGTCTTAGGGCGGTTCTAGACGTCTCGTGAATACTGCCTCTTCGGGAAAAAGCAGTATTTTATACTGGGCATGTAGGAGATTCTGGGCCAATAGCAGTAATTTAAACGCGGCTAGTGGGATACTGCAGTACTTCTGTGGCGTTTGCGCCGGTCATTGGTCATTATGGGCGCTTCTGCTTTGCAGAAATCTTATCGAGTCATTGTGGTGTCCAGGTGTTTTACCATCGCGCCAAATCGTGGATAAGCGAACGGCTCTTGGTGAGGCCTTCGGGTCGAGGCCGATTGAAAGTATAAAACTAACGCAGGATCTTGGGATGGAACCCTGAGAGCCCCTCGGATGCTGTAGCGACATACCAGACGCACCAGATAACCATCAGTACCATGACAGTGGACATCGACACCCGTTTCGCGCAGTTGGCTAAGACAGTCCCTGTAGTGGACACACATAATGACTTCCCATACTTGTTAAGGGCCCAACTGCACAACGAATTGGACGCTGACGACGGCAAGTTCGACTTCGACAGCTACCTGACCTCCCACACTGATCTGAAGAAAATGCAGGAGGCGAAGCTGGGCATTCAGTTCTTTAGCTGCTGGATCGAATGCAAAGACCCAGACTACCTGTCTGAGGACTTCAATAAGGTATCCTCCATTGTCAGAGACACCTTGGAGCAGATCGATGTCACTAAGAGACTAGTCCAGAACTACTCACATGCCCTAAAGTTTGTCACCACGGCTGATGAGGCTATCTCAAATTTCAGAGGCACAGAAGGCAAGCAAATCTCTATCACCTTGGGGATTGAAGGTCTGCACCAATGTGACTTATCATTAGCCTGTGTCAGACAATATTATGAACTAGGCGTCAGGTACATCACACTGACACACAACTGTGACAACCCATTCGCTACTGCTGCTTCATCCACTGCTGCTGGTAAACCTGATAAGGGTCTGACTGATTTTGGAAAGGACTGTATCAAAGAGATGAACAGATTAGGCATGATAGTTGATCTAAGTCATGTTTCACATAAGACGATGCTCGACACCTTAGAGATCACCAAGTCTCCCGTTATGTTTTCACACAGCTCTGTCTATTCCTTAAGAAAACATGAGAGAAACGTCCGTGATGATGTATTGAAATTAGTGAAGAAGAACGGTGGTGTTGTTTGCATAAATTTCTATCCAATCTTCCTAACTGACAAAGGCATCGATAAAACTACCATCGAAGACGCCGTGGCCCATGTGAAATACATAATTGACCTGATTGGTTGGGATCATGTTGGTTTTGGTTCTGATTTTGATGGTATTGAACAAGGTCCAACTGGGTTGGAAGATGTGTCCAAATATCCAGATCTGGTCAAGAAAATTTGGGCTGCAACAAATGCCACTGAAGAACAAATTGCCAAAGTTATGGGCTTGAATGTCCTGAGAGTGTGGAAAGAAAATGAAGTTGTGGCAGCTCAAATTAAGAAATCTAGCTTGAGGGCCGTTGAGTCGAACTGGGAAGGTAGAGAATGGAAATTCTATGAATACATCAAAGATTTCCCTGAAATCTATCCTGGATCCAAAGACTTGAAGCAAAATATCTACAGTGATGAACAGAAACTTGACAATAATGAATAAATGGTCATTTTGTGGTGTACTTTGTTGTAGATGACGTTACTTGCACTTTTTAGAGCTACAGATCATGTAACATGGCCTCGATTAGCAGGAACCTTGATTAAGTTGAAGATAACCAATTCGTCAGTCTCCACTCATCAGAGATCACTCTATCTCTGGTAGCCGACCTGGACAAAGAGAGCGATGCGCATCTTTATGGTGGTTCGCTTACAGATATCGCCTGATAGTGACTTTTTTATTTATACCAACTTCCGCCATTTATCCGATCTCTTGTCGGAACACCCAACCCTAAAAGCAGGAGGAATATATTCCAATTCAAATATTACTCTGCCTTTACACCACACCAAACAACTCACAACATGACTGAATACACTATCGTTGGTGCTGGTATTGTCGGTCTATACACGGCCTTCCAATTGATTGAAGAGCTCCAAGTGAAGCCAACAGAAATCACAATCGTCGCCGATTACTTACCAGGTGATCAGTCCATCAACTATACTTCTCCTTGGGCTGGTGGTAACTTTTCCTGTATCTCCTCTAGCGATGCGCAAACTCTGAAATTCGATAAGTATACATATTCAAACCTACACCGTGTTCAAAAGGCCCTCGGCGGTCCAGAGTGTGGTCTTGATCAACTTCCAAGTTCTGAGTTCTGGGATACATACCCAGGTGACGATAAGATCAACTCCTTGTCTTCCTACCTGACCGATTTCAGAGTACTAAAAAACAGTGAATTGGTCGATGGTGCTGCCTTTGGTATTGCCTTCAAGACATGGAACTTCAATTGTCCTGAATTCTTATCAAACTTCCAAAAATACTTAGAATCCAAAGGCATCAAGTTTATCAGAAAGAGATTGGACCACATTGCCCAAGCATATTCACACAAGACCAAAGTTGTCTTCAACTGTTCGGGTATCGGTGCTCGTAAATTAGGGGGTGTTGAGGACAAAGCCGTTTATCCAACCAGAGGTCAAGTCGTCGTTATCAGAGCTCCTCATATCAAGGAAAACAGGTTGAGGTGGGGGGATGATTACGCTACTTATATCATCCCAAGACCAAGTTCAGCTGATGAATTAGTTCTTGGTGGGTTCATCCAAAAGGGTAACTGGACAAGTGACACTTTTGGCTCTGAAACTGAAGATATCTTGCAAAGAACCACTAAACTATTACCAGAGATCAAGGAACATCCAATTGAGATCATTAGAGTCGCTGCCGGGCTTAGACCAAGCAGACACGGTGGTGCTAGAATTGAGTTGGAAAACATTGAGGGTAAGGCGCTTATCCACAACTATGGTGCTAGTGGGTATGGCTATCAAGCTGGGCTTGGTATGGGGTTGGAAGCTATCAACTTACTGAAAGAGGTGCAGGTCAGAAAGATGGCTGCTAAGTTGTAAATATATAGAGGTCTATAAAGATTTCAACATAACTAAAAATTCTTAAGATAAATAAATAAACTGTGAACTTGACCGCATTGTGTACGTCCTCGTCATAATCTCAAGGTTCGACAGACTTAGCTGGATCGTGAGCACCGCTATTTTTCTCCCACCTTTCCCTTTCCAATCTCTTTTGGTGCTCATCAAGAGGCTCTAGCCCATTATCTCTAACTTTGAGTGTTGTAATTAAACAGTATGCAAGACAACCGATCCAGAAATAGATGATATTTTTGTATGCGTGCATATAGACCTTTCTTAAGAACTTGACTTCATCAGGTTTCATGGTCTTCATCAAGTCTGATGAAAAGACCTTATGAGATATCACTTGGATCTCCTCTTGGGAGAAATATTCACTGCCTTTCTTCTTCAACTCTTTGATGAATGAATTGGACAAAATGGACGAAGCAACTGCCAAACCTGTTGCACCGCCAAAAGATCTCATGACGTTTCTTGTAGAGATGACAGTGGCTCTATCCTTTCTGTAAGATTGGGCTTGAGCGGCGACCAACGTGGGTTGAAGAGTGGCACCTAGGCCAATACCAATGAATAACGCAGGAAAAACTGACTTCGGCGTACTGGAGTTAACTGTCCACATAGCCAGTAAAGAAACGCCTAATGTGAAGAACGAGTATCCGAACCACACAACTGGGATGTAGTGCTTGATTCTGGAGATGATCTGGCCCGAAATGATGGAAGTAGTTGACTGCATGGTTAACATCGGCAACATAAAAACAGATGCGATTGTAGGGGAATGGCCTCTGATTGTTTCAAAGTAGTAAGGAAGATAGTACTGTAATCCATAATATGCCATACCAAACAAGAAATTCTGTGAAAGCAATAGCGTCAAAGACCAAGTTAGGGTGAATAAATGCATTGGAACCATCGGTAACTTAGAGACTTTGGCTTCAACAATGATGAATAGTGCAAGAAAAACACCTCCTATAATGAAGAAACTTATCACAAGGGGACTGTTCCAGGCAAATGTGGACCCACCACCACTCATTGGGATTGACAGAAATATAATGGCCACTGAACTTGCAAAGAAACCCAAATAATCAATCTGTAACAATTTCGCTTCAACATTCACCTTTGGGTGGGAATAAGGGACAATCCATATAATAACACCGGTGGTTGCTAGCATACATGGGGATAACATGTAGTAAAACTTTCTCCAAGTTAGGTGCTTGATGAAAGCAGAGGAGATGAACGGACCAACGCAGTTACCAAGACCAGTAGAAGCACCTAGAATCCCCTGATATCTCCCACGATCTTCCAAAGTGACAACATCTGACAAGATCACCATAGTCAACGTCGTAACACCACTGATACCAATACCACAAAACCCACGAAATACAAACAGTTGAGCAGCGGTTTGTGCAAATCCACAAGCTAGATCTGAAACCCCTAGAATTAATAGCGCTCCAACAAGCACATACTTTCTGGAGAAGATGTCACTGAATCTCCCAAACATAACAGCGAACATCGTGCTGGAGATCATGGCAGAAGTACCTGCCCATGATATCGTTTCTTCAGCATTCAGGTCATCGGCTATATATGGAAGTGCAATAGTAATGGCTGTCTGATCCACGAACGACATAAATAGGGCACAAGACAAGCCAAGAAGCACGATGATTAGCTTTTTCTTGGGGAGTATGTTGTCATGTGAATCAGCTAGGATTTCGGAAAGGTGGCGTTCCAGCGGCTCATCAAATTCTTGATGATTCTCAGTGTGATCGAGCTTGGGAATGTTTGTGGTCTCACTGTGTTCAATCTTCATATTCATTATGCCCTGTGAACCGAAACGTCTTTAATTGTTATAGCGCTCCAGCATATGCTGGAGATTAAGGTTTTATACAAAGCACCTTGCAGCAACGGCTAGTTATAAGGAGATGCAAGGATATTTTTTTACGGAGATAATGACGGGTTGGGTAATTGCAAGAGTTACTGCAAAATGGTATAGGTAGAAGAATTCCCGAGTACGGCATAGAAGATGAGGGCAAGTGTGACACATAGAAGCAATGAGAGGGGATCTTGAACATGTGCAAGGAACGTTATGCTGGCACAGGACCGGGACCGTGATAGGGATTGAGGAGGGGTGCACCCTGGCAAACACAGCATTTGTCCAATTAGTTAATCCGAATCGTCGTGTGATGATCCGCCTCGCTTACAGTTCACCCCACATATAACAGAACAGCTGAATCATAAGAATAGATCTACGTCTAGCTAATCTCATGAATATTAAGCATTATTAGTATGAGTCATGAAGTCTCCATGCTCTAATGACTAAATCTTACGGCCTATAAAGAAAGCTCTCCGGAAATAACCACTAATTGTCCTGTCCGCAGATAGCTCTTCGGACTTTTTTGTTTCCACTTCAGAGAGCGTTTCAGAACCCTTCATTCGATACAACATTCTGTCAACTTTTCAAGATCTGTAATGAATTAGAACCAAAGTACCAGCGATGTAAATGGTATCAACAAAGAACTGGATGGGTTCTTCAAGTTGTAGTTCCGCAAAATTCAACCAATCATTTCTGATATTAGTATAGAAATATCTGTGAAAGTGTTGGCCAAGCCAAAAGCACTTGTTGTAAACCGACAACATCAGCAACCAATATAGGTACAACATTAATGGAACCAATACCTATTAGCCATCCCAAAAAGATACTGAACACAAGCAAATGAAGTGATTTGAGTCCAAGCTGCAAATGTTAAGACAGCAGAGTAAATTGTACCAAACAGAGTAAAGTTTACTTTTCCCAGCTTGTGCGTAACCCATCATTGGTCTACCGACAGATTGAGCCCTACTAAAAGTCACAGAAACATTAGTGGCCGGAGTGTGTGAGTAACCCAGTGAAACAGCATAGTTAGACAAGCTTAGCAGGTAGATGGTGTAACCTAAACCACACAAACAAGACCATAAAGTGGCCAGCTGTAAAGGTAAAGATTTCCAGACATAGTAGTCAAAGATACCCTTGATGATTTCTCTGGCTAATTTCTCGCCGTGAAGTTTGGCATTCTTTGGGACTCTGATCTTCACTAATGACATAGCCACAAGGGAACAAACGGTCGTTATTATCCCTAGAACACTCAAGGTCCACTTTTTATCACCAGTCTTCTGGATTAATGCGTTGACAAGTAAGGAAAATAGAGCACCACCAAGACCTAGACCAAAGTGTGAGAGCCCATTAGCCAAGGCTCTCTTTCTTAAAAATCAAGAAGGCAGAACAATTGAATTTGCACCAAAAATCAAACAGTATGAGACCCCCATCATTAGACCTTGAGTGATATATAACTGGGCAATAGTCTTCGCAAAGCTGGCGTCAATGTACCCAGCCAGACCCAGGAATATACCTGCAGTAACCGTAGTCTTATACCCAAATCTTATTAGAAGCACAGCATAATACGGGATCATTATCAGAGCTAAAGCACCCACCATACCAGCAATTATACCATAGTCTGTCGGCATAGCACCAGGAAACTTATCATTGTCCAGATAGAAGGCCAGAAACACTGAAAAGAAACTATTCACACCCCAAGTCATCATATAACTGTGACACATGCACAGCAGACCCAAGCGTGCAGACCACCATCTGGAGGAGCATCAACGTAATGCTTTTCACTGAAATCACCACCGAACTGTTCCTTTATCTCGACTGTAATGAAGTCATTGATCTCCTGGAAGTCTTTCTTCTTCACTTCTTCCTGTGACTCCATATTTTGCTCTGTTGAAGCCTTTAAATCCATACAGAGGGCTATTAGAATCTACAATAGACGGGATTGTAGAACAAAAACATTGGAATGTAGCAGTGTTTTATTTCGAGGTCTAAAGAGAAAGGAATAGGATTTCCCTGTATAAAAGGTGAAATGTTTATCGAAAAATAATTTTGTGATAATTATTATATTCTTTCGGGCGGTTATTTCTCCATTGGGCACTTTGTAGACGCCCCCATTTTCGGCCTATTTTGGGAAGTCTACAGCGGGAGGTTCTGCCTAAAAACTAAAGGAAGCACCACAAACATACAAAAGACGAAGTGGAAGGATGAATAATATAATAAATAAGAATAAATAGTGATAAATAGTAATAAATAATGGGATTTAGACCAATCTAGACCTTCTTGCCGAAGTAGACCCATTGGTCTTCTAGAGGTTTCTCCTCAAGTTCGTCCCAGGCCTTCCACTCCTTAACCTGCTTGGCCAAATCGAACTCTTCGGAAGCTTGGACCAGCAATTCCTCGATCAGCCCGTTACCAATCTTGTCTTCGATTGCTGCAACATCCTCGTTCTGCTCCACAACTTCTAATCTCTTCTGTGTGAAGTTGAAAGTTGACTTCTTGTATACTGAGTTGTCTGGGAACTCATCATGGAGTAAGGACAAAGTGGCCTTGTAAATCTCAACCAAAGCCGGCCTTGGGTTTGGGTGCTGGTACAACCCAGTGATACCTGTTGGATTCCCCTTTCCTGCACGCACCAACACCTGGACAGAGCGTAGTACTTGTGTGTATCTCATTGCTGTTTACTTGTTCTTCCCCTTGGTTAGGTTTCACGCTGGGGTAAATTTCCCATTTTTTCAATAAATCAAGAATTCGCGCTACATGAAGTTTTAAAAGAGATCTGAAAACAAAACATAACCTGAACTTCTCTTTTTAGTCCTACAGCGGAAGCTCCAAAGCTTCAATTTTCCACCCAGAAAACGCACATAATGGTTGCTGTGCCGCCTATCAAGCTCCACGACCTGGGATTTGACTCAGATATTGGTGAGATCAACGCCAATTCCACTGGACGACTCGAAGAGGCGAACATATCACTCTTTCCATCCAGTAACATGCTTGTGATCAAAGAAAAGGCCGTGTTCTGGCACATTGGCGACCTGATATCCAGAAAGCATGTCTATGATACGCCCGTGGTCAATGCCTTCTTCACGTCTTTTAACTCGTCCAAGATTGATCCACCAGAGAAAGAACAGGCGTTGGTTGTCGTTTTGAAAGAGACCGCTTACATCTATTACGAAGATGGCCGTTCATATGTCACCAGCTTTCCTTTCCAAATCAACAATGCATTGCCTTATGAAAATGGTGTTGTGCTAGAGAGATCAACCAGTCAGTCCAACCCCTTCTTGACCATCACTGAACCAATGAATGAGCTAGGGTCCATTGTTTCATCTTCAACGTCATCCATTTCAAACAATGATAGATTATTACACTTCCCAAAGAACCACAATACTTCCATCGCTGTGACACTCAACGAAGAAGAGAACATCATCAAACTGTACCATGCCAGATTTTTAAACCGCACAAAATCGACCCCTATCCAGTCATCAGCCTCACTAAGAAGAAATGCATCAATACGAAGAACTTCTATGGCCCCAAATGGCTCAACGATACCCGACACTGATACAGAGATTAACGGCGATGAAATAAAGATTGAAAAGAAGAGATCTGTTTCACACCACCAGGTGCTTTCGATTGATAGAATGGCCTCTTATGACCTAAATGGGAACCTGAAGGCTTCCGAGCCAACTACATCATCTACATTGGACACATCTAGTTTCAGGAAAGACGTCATATTGACCAAAATTGATCACCTGAAGTTGAGCTATCAGAATAGAGCTAAGAATATCAAGATTTCTGCCATTGACTTTGACGGTAAAGAGGCTATCATTTTGAAGAATGACGTTTCTAACCTATTTGAGGTCTTGGTCTTCGAAAGTGCCAGTTCCCATAGAGTTACCATTCCAAAGTTTCTTCACAGGACTCCGTTGTCTGATCAATACCTTGATTACGCTGTTAATAGCATTCCTGGCTTCATTGTATTGCTATCCAAAGTCAACCAATTCGTCATATTCAACCCATTTCTGAAAATCCAGTCCGTTTCATTTGAACCAGCCTCAAAGATTGTCAAGATTCATGATAGTTTAGTATCACAGCTAGTTGTTGAAGACTCCACGAAATTGATAAGGAATTACAACTTGAAGATTGAACCAAGCCTACAGATCGTTAAGAAGGTACTCACCTCCTTCAAATGCCTAGTCAATGCATACACATACAATTACATTTTGTTGACGTGGATTAATGCATTTGCAATTAAGAAGAAAGAATGGGATGCCTTGGTGCTAACGATCTTGGTCATCGTGCTACCATTCTCTGTGGAACAGACTGATTCTGATTCATCAAATGAGGTGGCCTCTTTATTAAATGACGTATCTTTACTACAGATGAAGGCGCTGGAAGATGAATTCACACTGCATGAAATGGCTCCAAACTTCATTATTGCACTACACATTATCAGAGAAGAATTAAAGATGAACATACTGCAAACAAAAGCTGTTGATCAGTTAGGTGTTCTATTGGCACAATTAACTTATTGGTCTGGTTGGACTGAACAATGGTATACATTCTATGAGATTGAAGCTTCAAGAATTAACAAAAAATTGAAACTGAATCATTTACAATTATTAGAATCACCGCCAGACTTGATGAAGTCCCTTGTATCTCTATTTGATCATCACATTGTTCCATACTGTACTTTTTCAAGGTTAGTTCAAGAAGGCCACGATGTTGATGAGGTTTTGACACCAAGAACCTCATACGTTTTGAGATTGTTTGAAGCAATCATCTCCGTTGACTTCGAGTCTACTGACGTGGTAAATTTGATGACTGAGTTCGAGATAGCCCCTGCTGAACTAGAGACGTACCCAGTTGGTGTTGTTGTAGCCTTGAGAGAGTCTATCTCATTCTGTCAGTCCAACCTAACTAGTTTAAATCAAGGTGTTGAGAAGTTTGACTTGATTGAAAGAAAGGACTTACGAAAACTGAACACCCTGGATCCCATTATTAAGTACTCCACTAAATCACAACATCATTCACATCAAACAAAGGATATCCATCAAATCATCAACACCATACAGGAACAGTCAGAACCTTCTGCTCCTATTGAGACTGATCGTTTCAACATCACTAAGCTGATATTTTCAGAAGATAGAAGGTTCTATGAAATTTCCAAGATACTGCAAACTTTCCAAACTCAGACATTGTTCGCTGATGAACTGGCCTCTTTGCCTGAACACCAAGCACTTGTGAAACAGAAGGAACTAGCTGCTTTAGTCGCACTAAGAACTTTGACCATTCCCTTAGGTAGGTCCATGGTCTTCTACTCCAGCAAGATACCATTAGTCACAGAAAGGTTTCCAGTGCCAAAGATCAACTTGAACACATTGATACAACCAGATAATGTCACAGTCTCGCTAGAGAAGAGCTCAATCAACCAAAGCTTATTACAGTGGGGTTACTTCCACAATGGTGCTGCCAGTGGTTTAACTATTGCAAGAGATGCAAAGGGTATTTCAGGTAGTTGGATTGTCTTCAATAAACCTGAATCATTGAATGCTCAACATGGTGGTTTCTTACTCGGTCTCGGTTTGAATGGTCACTTGAAACACCTTGAGGAATGGAATATCTACAACTATTTGGGTCCAAAACATCCTTTCACTTCAGTTGGTCTATTATTGGGTATGAGTGCCAGCTTGAGAGGTACCATGGATGTAAAGCTTACAAAGGTCTTAAGTGTCCATGTTGTTGCATTATTACCACATGGTGCTAGTGATTTGATCATTTCTACACAGGTACAGACGGCTGGTTTGATTGGTATTGGGCTGTTATATCTGGAATCACAACACAGAAGAATGAGTGAAATCTTGTTATCACAAATTAATGGTGACGTTATTGTTGAAGAAAAGCAAGAAGCCGATGAAAGCTACAGATTGGCTGCTGGTATTGGTCTTGGTTTTGTTAACCTCGGTAAAGGTAATGATCCAAGAGGATTGAATGATACCAGAGCGGTTGATAAATTATTAGCTATTGCTGCATCTATGAAGGATGTCCAGACTGCAGAAGGTTATGATAAATCTATGGCCGGTGCCATTGTTGCCCTATCATTCATCTACTTGAAGACTAATAATCATTCGATTGCTAAGAAATTGGAAGTTCCAGACTCACAACAATTACTTGATTACATTAGGCCAGATTTGTTGTTGCTAAGATCATTAGCACGGAACTTAATTCTGTGGGATGAGATTGGCGAAACAAGAGAATGGGTTGAATCCCAAATTCCAACTTCACTGTTAGAGACCAAAGAAAGTGGAGAAGTCAGATATAGCAACTTGAATTACTACTACATTATTTCTGGGTTGTGTATCTCAATAGGTATCAGATATGCTTCGACTTCGAACATCACTGCCAGAAACACCATCTTGAGTTACTATGACAAGATAACTGAATTGTTAGGTAAGGTTGAGAACAGTGATAACTATTCAATGAGATTGATCAGACAAGCATTGTCAAGTTCTCAATTGGTTATGGCCATCTCTATGGCATTAGTTATGGCTGCTACTGGGGATCTAGAAATCTTCAGAAGGTTGAGAATTTTACATGGTAAATTGAACACCTCTAACTCAAATGCTGTATATGGCAAAATGATGGCTTCTAATATGTCATTGGGATTGTTGTTTTTGGGTGGTGGTCAGTATGCGGTTAATACTACTTCGAACTTTGGTGTTGCTACTTTGGTTACTTCTATCTATCCGCTGTTTCCTAAAAATGATCTTTCAGATCCAGATATCCATTTACAAGCTTTGAGGCACTTTTGGTCCTTATCTGTTGAGCCAAGATGTTTGATTGTTCGTGATGTTGAAACGTCTAAACCGATCAAGAGTGATGTCAAGATTCAGCTGAAGTCCAATCAACTCGTCAAGTTCTCCTCACCATGTCTGTTGCCCCCATTAGAAGACATCAGCAAGATATTCACGAATAGTAAGGAACATTTTCATTTAGTTGTTGATGACGTTAGTCGTATTTCTGGTAATGTTGATTTGTTCGTTTACAAGAAACACAAAATTGAGGTGTTGAGGCAATCAGTTAAGACTATCTTGAACGATATCAACAAGAAATTCGACAATGATCAAGTATCAGAACAGCAAAACACATTAACGAATCTGGATCTACTCCAAGGATTTAAGAAGGTCGATATTATAAGTTTATTATCAGACACGCCAAACAATGGCTATCATCCAAACATCATTGATAGACAGATTGAATTGGAGAATATGGCCCGCTCTCCAAAATCAGTTGGTGACCTATGGAACTTGAAACTAATATTTGCATACTATGACAAGCAAGTCTTGGAGAATCAAACTTACTATTTGACAGCTGAGTATGTTGAGACTTTGAAAAGTAGCCTACGGGCCCTGTCTAGATGGCTATCATGAAACAAAAATTAATCTAATGCATTTTGATGAGTATATAACAACATGCGTAGAAATCTATGCGACAATTTCGTCTTTAGGAGGGATGTATTGTCTCAACAGAACACCAGCCTCACTCATGACTTTGAATGACAACTCATCCATGCTATAACTTTGGGAATAAACCACTTCTCGGATCCCACTTTGAACAATTTTGATTGAACAAGTCAAACAAGGGCAAGTATTACAGTACAAGATGGAATTATCACCAATTCTATCTCTCCCACTTATCAGCAAAGCGTTTTCTTCCGCGTGTAAGCACAAACAAGTGGATAGACCAGCACCTGAACCATTACCAGTATTACATCTTGGGCAACCACCTTCATTACAATTGGTCAAATGTCTAGGAGTACCGTTATAGCCTGTTGCAATGACTCTCTTCTCCCTAGCGATGACACAACCAACTCTTCTTTTCATACAGTTGGATCTCATAGCAGCCAAGTCTGCTAGTCTCATGAAGTAGGCGTCCCATGTTGGTCGCAGTCTGGTTTGATTCAATAGATTGATTTCTGACAGCTGGACATATAGATTCTCTTTGTTAATTGAAGTATTGATGATTTTGATAGTGGCTCTAGAGTTGACCTCAGTTAGGCGAGTAGTCTTGTTGAACTCTTGGGAATCTGAAGCTTCGACAAAGCCAGTAAATGTAACGTTTGGGTAATGTTTTAAATATCTTTCCCATCGGACCTTTAATGGAGCATCTGTGGAGATATGAAGGAAAAATGGTCTTTTAGCTAAAGGTTCTAGTTGCTTCATAGATGTGATATCAGTCAGAACGAAGTTTGCTTGCCAGTTTTTGGTGACGTAACTTAGGAGATCCTCTAGGCTTTCGAACAAGATATCAGGTTTCAATTGATCTTTATTTATTATAGCTTCACATAAATTCAAACTCTCCAGATCAACAGTGTCATCTCTTTTGAAATCGATGTACTTAAACCCCTGGAAAGTCAGGTAGCGCGCGACTTCCGACTTACCGGATCCAAGGGTACCTGAGACACCGATAAGCATCACCTATAGTAGTAGGGCTTTCCTCTTAAACACTCTTCAAAATTGATTTCATACATAAAAGCGGTGAGTTCCGGGGCGTGCACCCTCGGGATCACGTGAATATTATTGTGGCCTAGAGAATCTTACAGTTCCCCATTTTATTCAAGTTTACAGTTCTTCATTAGTCTTGGGTTAAAGAAAAAAAAAACACAAAAAATTTCAACCTGAAAACAAATAATCCTGGTCATTATACACAGAGAAGTGCCATCAGGTTGGTGTTTTGAGCAACTAAGAAACCGTGCAATCACAGTGAGAACGCTCTCAGTGCCTGAGCTCTCTGCTTGTCCCCTCGTCTCCCGTTTTTACCGCGTTCCCAGGCGTCTTGTGACCCAAATTCCCTCATTTTGTTCTTTCCATTTTCATTTTCATAACCACTATGTTATCACATGCCACCACGGCCACTAAAACAGTCGCCAGGCCAGTTGCTCGTGCGACCAAAGCGTCAGGCGCCAGATCGAAGTTGGGCCAGCGCCTTTACTCGGCCGTGTACCCATTCCCGTCCATTCCCAGACCAAAGAGAAACGCCCTCTACTACAACACCTTCTACTACGGTTCCCAGTTGAAGAACGGCATCAAGGGCAGAATCCCTCCTATCAGAAAGTTCTCTTCAAGCTACTACCAAAACCAGATCAATGGCTCCACAACCGCCAACTCCCAGCCACGCTCCAAGCAGCAATTGATCAAGTACATTGCCTTGTTCTCCATTGGGTTTATCTTTTACGGCATGAGCGCCAAATTGTACCAACAGGCCAAGCACGGTAAGACCGACGAAGAAGAAGAGAACGAGCTTGAAATAAGACCAAGCAACTCCTGGACCTTTTTCTGCTACAGCACTTTGCCATTGAATGCCATCTCGAGGCTATGGGGTCAAATCAACAGCATTGACTTGCCTGTGTGGTTAAGAGAACCTGGTTACAAATTCTACTCCTATTGCTTCGGCGCTAACTTGGATGAAATCAAGGAAAAGGACTTGTCAGCTTATAAGAATTTGAGTGAGTTCTTCTACAGAGAATTACAAGCCGGTGCTAGACCTTTGGCTAATTCTGATGTTGTCTGTCCAAGTGATGGTAAAATCCTGTCCTTCGGTGTTATCGATGATGGTAATATTGAACAAGTTAAAGGTATGACTTACTCCATTGACGCCTTGCTTGGTGACGCTACGAAGAACAAACTTGCTGCTCCATCTAGAAAAGTTGACTTTGAACACACGGATGCCCAAGAGATTCACAAGAGACATGAAGATTTTGCTGAAATTAACGGTATTACATATACACTGGATGACATTATTGGCGGTGAAGGTAAGAATGTTCACCACTTGAAAAAGATTGTTTACAAAGAAGAAGGTGATAGATCAAATTCTAGCGTTGATACTAAGCAGGTCGCTGAAGTTGCCAATGATTTGATCAAGAATAGCGTTGAATCTGCTAAATCTGATAAGGAACTATTTTTCGCCGTCATTTACTTGGCTCCAGGTGATTACCATAGATACCATTCACCAGCCAATTGGGTTGTCACGCTTAGACGTCACTTTATTGGTGAATTATTCAGTGTTGCCCCATATTTCCAAAGAACTTTAGAAAATCTGTTTGTGTTGAATGAAAGAGTTGCATTATTGGGTTACTGGAAATATGGGTTCTTCTCAATGACCCCAGTTGGTGCTACCAATGTTGGTAGTATCATTGTCAATTTTGATAAAGATTTAAGAACTAACACTAAATATGAAAGTCCACACTACCAAGATTACAACAAGGAACAAAAAGATAGTTCAAACAGCAAGCCTGTTAAGGTCAAGAAACACACATGTTATGAAGCCACTTATTCAGGTGCTAGTCAACTTTTAGGTGGTCATCCAGTTACTAAAGGTGAAGAAGTTGGTGGTTTCAAACTTGGCTCCACGGTTGTTTTGGTCTTTGAAGCTCCAAAGGAGTTTAAATTTGATATCCAAAATGGCGAAAAGGTTAAAATGGGTCAGAGTTTAGGTAGAGTTGTCAGAGATTAGATGCATACCCAGTCCCAGTTGTTTTTTATGAAGTTTATGATTGATGTTTCCCCCTTCCATTAGTGCTGTTATACCACTGTTTTACCAGCACCAAGTCCCATACTCTTTTTTGAATTTATCCACAGATTTTTACACGTTTTATATTATGGCATACAAAAAAAGATACCAATAAAAAGATCTTATCGGAATATATATATATTGAGTATTAAATATTCTTATTCACTAATCAACAGGTTAAGTTTCTTTGTAATGGTATGGACCAGGTTTAGCTTTAACGTCCAATTCCAATAAACCTTCTTCGATCTCTTGACCATTGATTTTCAAGCCGGCTCTAATCTTGTCACCTGGATGCACTTCACCGACACCCTTTGGAGTACCAGTCAGGATGATGTCGCCTTTCTCCAAAGTCATAACTGCACTCATGGTGCTTAGGATCTTATGGATAGGGAAGATCATTAAAGAGGTTAGGTCTTTCTGTTTAATAACCCCATTGATCTCGAAGTATAATTCGACGTTATAAGGATCAGGGATCTTACTCTTAGGGATGAAGTTGGATAAGGGCAAGAAGGTATCAAACCCCTTCCCAATAGTCCATGGGAGACCTTTTTTCTTAGCTTCGTCCTGGACGTTTCTGGCGGTGAAATCAATCGCTAGGGCATAACCTTGGATGGCATCCAATGCGTCCTCGTTGGTGAAAGTGGCCGGGTCCAGGTTCTTCAAAGTCTTGCTCAACACGATGGCCAATTCAACCTCATGGTGGACTTTCACTCCAGATGGGACAAGGACAGGGCCCTCTTTGGGCAAAAGGATTGAGGAGGAAGGTTTCAGGAAGTAGAAAGGTTGGGACGGTTTGGCATTATTGAGCTCGGCGATGTGAGCAGCGTAGTTACGCCCGATACACAGGATCTTGCGGGCTTCTCTGGCGTAGGAGGTCATTAAGGCGTGGTGGTGAAACTGTTTAGGATCATTTAGTTGCGGAGAGTGTTTGCCAGTTTTTATCACAATCTCGGAGTCGATGTGTCTCGAGTCCGAAGTGGCAATGTATCTTTACAAACGATGGTACAGTGTAACAGATAAGAGTAATATTAAAAGTAATACATGTAGTAAGAAATGAAGTTAAAGAGCGGCAGGAGTCTCACTGTGGAGCCGTATTTGCGGAAGCGACGAATTGAGTCTGGGTAGGAGGCGCTGGCTGGCCAGGCAAGAGTTGTTGGGCCTGTGGCACTGGCACTGGTGGGCCCTGGGCCACTGGTGGTTGCTGCACCAGTGCTGGCTTGATAGGCTGCACGGTCGGCACGATGGTATTTGTAGAATTTCCCCTTAGTCTAGCCAGGTAGTTTGTAGAGTTCAGAATGGTCATGATGTTCTCAACACCGCCTGCGATCTCTGATGTTTGGACCTTGTTGCTGATGAGGGAGCTTCGCAAGAGTAGAGCTTGTTCTTTCAATTGATCCATTGCAGCTGTCAGATTGTTGTATTCGTTCAAATAGAACTTCAAGTCGTTCTTCATCTCAACTTGCTGTTGTTTCTTTCTCTGTCTACACTTGGAGGCAGCAACCCTGTTTCTCTCCAGGAAATTTCTTCTCTTTTCCTCTTCGGTTAGATCTTTTTCATCGTCAAATATGGGTTCTTCATTCTTAACATCCTTCTTTGGCTCTACCTTTTGCTTTTTGGCCTTTGGTTCCTCTTTAGCCTTAGCGACAGTCTTGGTAGAACCTTTCTTTCTTCCTCTCTTGGATGGAGGTGGGATTTCTTCTTTAGAAGTGGCTGAAGATATCATACCTGTAGAAGGCACAGAGGTAGGATTGAACAATGGTTGTTGTGGAGCTTGTACATTCATCTGTTGAGGAGGTTGGAACTGTGCATTCTGTGGTTGTTGTTGTTGTAATTGAGGTGGCGGTGGAGGTTGCTGTTGTTGTGGTTCGTTTGGCTGTTGTGGCTGTTGTGATTGTTGAGATTGGTCAGCATTGTTTGTAGCACCTAATAGTGAACTCAGGCCTGGAGTAAAGTTGCCAAACCCAAGAGAACCAGGGGTATTGATACCGGGTAAGTTCAACCCGTTTAAAGATTGAGGGAAATTAGCACCACCTGGGGTCAAGCCAGTTCTTAAACTTGACTCGTTTGGAGTTAGCCCGGTTCTTGGGAAGCCATTGGCGCCCCAACCAGATTGGACATTAGGACTTAGCACTAATGGTGGAAGTTTTCTACCTCCGGGAGTAAGCACTTGAGGTGAGCCAGCACCTGTAGTGTTTGAAGCACCATTGGGTTTTTCCTTCTTTGCAAAGCTCCTTTCGAACGGGTTAGGCTCCAGTTCAAAAGTGGACTTTGACTGTTGGGAACTATTGGAGTTTGTCTGGTGGAACTGCACTGCGAGTTGGTTCTCGGTGTTGGAGTCCAGAGTAGCGGTCATTTGTGATCAGATGCGTATGTGTAGCAGCTGTTGTAGGTTTTTGATTGTTTCTCAGTAATTTTCTCTAGTGGATCTGGCGTTCAATGGTGATGACATTAACAGATTCTGTGGTTGAAAAAAAAAAACGCAACGAAAATAGCAACAATACGCGGAATGTGCGGCGAGGTCTGTTTGTGGGCCAGGTGTGAGTCTGTGTGATGGGAGTATCCTTACTGTGATGACCTGTTTATCACTTCCAGGCCGTCCTGTGTTTCTCTCGTTGCGGTGCAGTGCAGTTTCAAACGGTTATTTGTGTCAAACTAAATCTGAATTCAAAACACTTCTCTGATGTAATGAAACTTGTTGCCCCTAAAACGGTTGTTTATGACAAAAGTTGAACGTAAAAGGTGATGAGAGGCGGAAAAGAATCACGTGAGCGTTGAGTGGAGGTGGCGACAGTTGTGTCTTTAGTACGTCTTCTTGTACGGAGACTTTTGCGGGATTCCCTGTGGAATTTGTCAACTGCTTCTTGTACTGTGCATGAGTTTGAAATGTTGTAATTTTTTATTTTGCAGATTTTTCCCTTTTTGATGATGAAATTGTGCGACTGTCCGGGCGAAATGCCCAAAGGGGTAATCTCCGGGCTCGGCTTGTATTTTAAGAGTGTCTATACAGAGTCTATATACTAATTCCTCTTGATTGTCGAGTGCAAGTGGTGCTCCTGGATCCAGAATCCAATGACCCAGGCTACAGCCATGGTGATGAATGAGAACAGCAGCGCTCTGTGAGTGGCAAAGTCATAAGATTGCACAATGGCCTCACGTAACACTTCAGGAGCCTTCCATGTGTAATCGGAAGAATTGAATGCCTTTTGGATAATCTCTGCCAATTCTTTCTTTGTAAAGGGTGAGTCCACAGCTAACACTTTCTCGGTTAGTTGTTCTAATAAATAGCGTTGAAAGATGTAACTGGCAGCGGAGACACCCACCGTTGAACCGGTGGCTCTGAAGGCATATTGGATTGACGTGGTAGCGGCTTGCTGGTCATATGGCACAGCGGCAATCAATGCTAACAAAGTGACCGTAAGGATAGCGGCATACCCGGCACCTGGGATGAACAAGACCAAATATTGATACCATAAGGGAGTCCCTCTATTTTGGGCATAGATTGTATAAACCCCAACAACAGTGATAAACCCACTAATGATATATAAACCAAGATATTTCCCCGTTTGTTTCATGTAAAACCCTGCAGAGAAAGAACCAATGGACACACCGACAAAGTTAGAGATGGTTCTTAGCCCAATCTCCGTTGGTGTCAATTGCAATGCAGAGGCCCAAAACACAGGAACGTAGAACAAGTAGGTATATACCGACATGGCCATTAACCAATTGACCAACGATGAAGAAAGAACGGTTCTATAAGTCAATAGTCTCACTGGGATCACTGGTTGAACGGCAATGTACAATTCGACATAACCAAATGCAAGGATTGTAACGATGGATAAGGCGATTAAAAACCAGAAACTCACGCTATATGCCACGATTTCATGGCCCAAGAAGGACACTAACACCATGAAACTTAACAATGAAGTAACTAATAGCGAAGCACCCAAGAAATCCACTTGTTTTAATTTTTCACTCTTGGAACCAGCAACACCAAGACCAGCTGAACCCTTTGGTAATTCCAAGTTTTTCCAGATCAAGAAGCCTGAAACCAAGGCAATTGGAACCTGTGAGAAGAAAGCCCATTGCCAGCCTAAGGTTTCATCAAATAAGGCACCCCAAATACCACCGATGGCAGCACCTAACCCAAATGCAATATTACCCAGGCCTTGGTACACCCCTCTCTTTCTTAATGGCACAATGTCTGATGTCGTAATGGTACCTAGTGAAGTCAACCCACCACCACCAATACCACAGATAAATCTCCCTATGGAAATCCCGACTAAAGTGTGTGATAACCCAGTGATGATACAACCTAATGCGAAGCAGAAATTGCAGAAAACCAATAATGGCTTTCTCCCAAAGATATCCGAGAGCTTACCGTACAAAGGCTGGAATGAAGAGCAGGACAACAAGTATGAAGTGGCAATCCATGAACTCTTGGAAAGGGCATTGATATCTGATCCGATTGATGATAACAACGTCGTGACGACAGTGGTGTCCAGGGCAGCAAGGAATGAACCAATGTATAACGAAGCGATAATGACCTTGACTTTCGCAGGTGCCAGTTCCGGTACTTCTTCAGCCTCTTCTGTGGCCGATTGAGCTTCAACGTCCTCAGTGATGGAACCATAGTTCTGATTTTGAGCCTGGACGCTTTCATTGAGGTCAATTGTGGCATCGATAGCCGTTTCACGGGCTGCTAAGCCAGGTGTACCCAATGATGGGTCAATAAAGGCCTTGGAGTTTGGCTCCAGCAATGGCGAAGTAGGACCTGTCATATTGGAATGTCAATGTCTCCCGTTTGTACCGGTATGAAAGTATTTGTCAAAGTGAAAGATTTGTTTGTGATTTAAAAGATTCATTGATAAAGAAAGTAATCTAAGCGCGATGCGGAATTTAGCCCTTGCATAATTTAGACGGAGATATCATAGCCAATATATACTTTGATAGTAGATGAAAACATCCACAAATATAACTCTGTCTCTTATCCCAAGATCAACGGTGCCATTCAATCATAATACAGTGTCATTTCACATTTTGGCGTAACCATTTGAGTCGATGTGAATGAGGTCTCTGGGCCGCAAGTAAAATTGATTAAAAAGAAAAGGCTTATCATCTACAACAAAAGTTTGGCTTAGAAACCGATTCAAAGGAATTTAAACAAAATAGAAAAGTTGAAAACAAAATAAGATAGATTAGACCAGTAATTGAGGGATAAAAAAAATAAAAGTGTGATGGTAGAAGTATTATAGTAAAGCTGTAACATGTTGCAAAATAAAGGAATGAAAAAAGGATAGAAACACCAAAATGAAAACCATGTGAGGTCAGCCTTATAGGACATTCAAGTTTCTTAGGTGGGTATCATGAGTAGTGGTGTCTAAGGAGCTTGCTGTGGTTGCTTTGTAATAGGTGACCTTCAATGGTTCATCGAAGTTTCACAGTTGATCATTCTTCTGTATATATCTCTTCAGTTCGTTTACTCTAGAACTTCATCTAAAGATTGTTCAGCACCGTATTCTAATTCTTCATCTTCTTCAACGGTGGCATCTTGGTATTGTTGGTATTCACTGACCAAATCGTTCATATTAGATTCAGCTTCAGTGAATTCCATTTCATCCATACCTTCAGAAGTGTACCAATGCAAGAAAGCCTTCTTTCTAAACATAGCACTGAATTGATCACCAACTCTCTTGAATAATTCTTGGATAGAAGTGGAGTTACCAATGAAAGTAGCAGACATGTCCAAATCTCTTGGTGGAACTGAACAAACAGCAGTTTGAACATTGTTTGGAATCCATTCAACGAAATATGACGAATTCTTAGTTTGAACTTTGTACATTTCATCTTCAACTTCTTTAACTGAGACTTTACCTCTAAAGAAAGCGGCAACGGTTAAGTATCTACCGTTTCTTGGATCTGAAGCGGCCATCATATTTCTAGCATCGAACATCTGGTTAGTTAATTCTGGGACACTTAGTGATCTGAAAGATTGAGAACCTAGAGAGGTTAATGGGGCGTAACCAACCATGAAGAAATGTAATCTTGGGAATGGGACTAAGTTAACAGCTAATTTTCTCAAATCTGAGTTCAATTGACCTGGGTAACGTAAAGAAGTGGTGACACCAGACATAACTGAAGAAACCAAATGGTTTAGATCATCATAAGATGGTTGTGGCAATTTCAAAGTCTTCATACAGATATCATATAAGGCTTCATTGTCAATACAGAAGGTTTCATCTGAGTTTTCAACTAGTTGATGGATAGACAAAGTGGCATTATAAGGTTCAACAACGGTGTCACTAACTTTTGGAGATGGGACAACTGAAAAAGTGGCCATCATTCTATCTGGAAATTCTTCTCTGATTTTACTGATCAATAGAGTACCCATACCGGAACCGGTACCACCACCTAAGGAGTGGGTGATTTGGAAACCTTGTAAAGAATCACAACCTTCAGCTTCTCTTCTAACGATATCCAAGACGGAGTCGACCAATTCAGCACCTTCGGTGTAATGACCTTTAGCCCAAACATTACCAGCAGATGACTGACCATAGATGAAGTTGTCTGGTCTGAATAAGTTACCAATCTTTGAAGTTCTAACGGCATCAATGGTACCTGGCTCCAAATCCACGTTAACAGAACGGGGAACATATTTACCAGAAGTGGCTTCATTGAAGTAGACGTTTAGTCTGTCCTTTTGTATGTCATCTGTGCCGTGGTAGTTACCGTTGGAGTCTAGGCCGTGTTCACCACAGATAGTTTCCCAGAAGGCAGCACCAATTTGGTTACCACATTGACCAGCTGATAGATGGATCTAAGGGAATGTTAGTACTAGATGAAAGGGAAAGGGGAAGTAGAGGCTTCTAGGCCGGGGGAATTTTCTTGATATTTGCTTCTGATTGGCACTTCTAGCGGTAATGGTACCAGTGTTTGAAAGCCAATTTCGACCTTTGCTCTGTGTCTGCGCCCCCCTAGGAATGTTGTTGGTGGTCTTACGCGCTTCCAAATGATCCAGACACATGAAAAGAAGAGCATCTCTCGCGCAAAAACCGCCGTAAAAACCACCTGTTGTTTCTTTATAAAAGTGCATTCCCCTTGTTCCAGAGCTCTACTCCATAAATGCTCTTCTCAACGTACGATTTCTCTCATGTTTTGATGATTTTCTTCCTTGTGAAAGTGTTTGGGCCCACCAAATTTGTTGTTTTGTTTTGATGATTTTCATCGTTTTTTTCTTTTGGAAACTGGCAAAAATTTGAGATTTGTTTACTTTTCGCGACATTTTGTCACGGGGAAACCGCCGTTTTTAACCCTATCGGGGAGTATATTACCGCATTCGGAGATATTTGACGCGTAACCACGACAATGATGGCAATTTTCCTGAAACAATCCTTAAACAATATGAAACCACTGCGCGAATTTATGCCATTTTGTTTTGGCGTAAATTGGCGTAATTTCCCAATGATTGTGAAAAGTTGAGGCCTTTGGATCTGAAGATTAGGAAAACGGACGAAAAAAAAAAGCATTATCGATCAAAAGTGTCAAGTGTCAAGTGTCCTGTGCTCCATTCACGTTACGCAGTATGGCTGATCCCTCCACTACACAAGGCAGCTCAGGTGATGTCCTGTCCTTTGGCCAGTTCTTTACGCAGTTGAAGCCCAAATTAAGCGTGAGTTAGAGAAAGTTATTAAGCGAGAAATGATAGTCGATGGGAGATGTATGAAACATTTTACTAACTTATCCATCATCTCAGACACCTCAGTTCTTCTGGTACCTGGGCCACGTATTCACCATCTTCAGTGGTGCCCTATACACTTTTTTCTCCTTCTTTTCATACAACGCGTCGAAGAAGTATTATAACAATGCCCTGCTTTCCATAATCATCACTTACTTCATTGTTCTTTTCCAAGTATTCAGATCGTCCAAATTGAGCTTGTTCAACCCAAAGAACTTCATCAACAACGACAACTTCCAGTACTTGAGTTTGGCTATTGTCTGGTACCTAATATCTAATACCAAGATCATCAGTGGTGGGTTGTATCCATTCTTAATCTTTTCCCTCTTCCATTCATTGAACTACTTCAAGAATTATATCTTACCAATTTTCCCCTCGTTATCAACCACGATGAAGAACCAACTCTCAGCACAGATCAATGGGTTCATTACCACATACAACGAACACTCGTTGGTCGCTGCTGCTAATTTGGAAATCATCATCTTGGGTCAATTATTGCTAGGTTCATTATGGATCTTGATCCAAATATTCTCCAATTTCCGATTGGCATTGGTCAACGTGTTCGTGTTGGTCCATTACATTGCTTTCATCAAATTGAGATACAGACAATCGAAACACACCAAGATGTTGATTGATGGATACTCTTATAAGGCTGATGCCTTTGTCAATTCTGGAAGGATCCCACTTTCATTGGTAGGTCAATACCACCAAATCAAAGCAACTGCTATTAGATTACTACACTTGTTCCCATTCTAAGGGCAATACTATAAGAAGCAGATGAGATGAAAATGAGTTGGTGTGATTGAGAAAGAGAAATGAAGAGAGGTGAAGAGAGGTAAAGAGAGTCATAATTCCTAATTTTGGTGTAATTTAGCGTGTGCAGTATAGTAGTGTATTTCAGTTCTGAATTATTAATACTTTTTTTCTGATAGTTTTGTATGAGTTTTGTGATCTCAATAGGTAATAGCTTAATCTTCTCTTACCAAAATTAAACTCATCTCTATGGTCTTAATCTAATGTAATCTTAAGGATACATATATATTCTTCCGGGTAACCCCTTCCTTGCCAATACAATATGGTTAAGCAGCCCTGCTCCAACCTGTTTTTACAAAAATCAAGAAAATCCCAAAATGTGAACACAACAACGAAACACACAAAACAACAAGAACCCAACCCACAACCCAACAATGAACTCAGAATACGACTACTTGTTCAAGCTTTTGTTGATCGGTGACTCCGGTGTCGGTAAGTCCTGTCTCTTATTGAGATTTGCAGATGACACCTACACCGCAGACTACATCTCCACCATTGGGGTTGACTTCAAGATCAGAACCATCGAACTGGATGGGAAGACCATTAAATTGCAAATCTGGGATACAGCTGGCCAGGAGCGCTTCAGAACCATCACCTCGTCCTACTACAGAGGTGCCCACGGGATTATCATTGTTTATGACGTCACCGACCAGGAGTCCTTCAACAATGTCAAGCAATGGTTACAAGAGATTGATAGATATGCCACTGGTGGTGTCATGAAATTGCTCGTTGGTAATAAATCCGATTTGACTGACAAGAAAACCGTCGAGTACAACGTTGCCAAGGAGTTTGCCGATGCTCTGGACATTCCATTCTTAGAAACCTCTGCCTTAAACTCCACCAACGTTGAACAAGCCTTCTTCACCATGGCCAGACAAATCAAGGCCAATGTCTCAAGCAACGCCAACAGTGCCGCTGCCGGTAACAACAAGAACTCCGTCAACTTGAGAGGCCAATCTATCGGTGGTAACCAATCCAGCAACTGTTGCTAGGTGCGTGTTTTTTGTTACAGGTTGAATGTTGATAATGTTTCATGTTGGGCACCCTTAAGCTGAGTTGTTTCCCTTTTTCTTTTTTAATGATATAAATAAACGAAAGTAATTGCTGAGTGTGAAACTAGTATTGTGCAGAAGGTGGTCCCTGGTGGTGGTTTTCGAGATTTTGGAAAGTTATGTGTGATCAGATGATATTTAGTTGGGAGAGAGAGAAAATGCTATTTCATTTGAAGCTGAGTTTCAGCTCTCATCATGGTACGTTGCGGACAGATTGAGGGCTATACACTTCACCTTTCTGGATGCTAGTTTGCGGGTATAACTTATTTAGTCGCTATTAGAGATAAGAAGGGCCTTCTCAAGATGGTGGGTTTCATGGTGGTTTTATCATTTGTATCTAATTCTTAATGCTTTGTTTTGTTTTGTATGTTGTTGTAGTTCTTGAGATTTGAGTTTTGGAATGGAAGCACTACTCCTTCCCTTCTTTATGATAAGCTCACTTCTATTGCAATACCCTTATTCTAAAGTAGTTTGCCATCGTGTTTTGCCATCTCTGCGATATCTCCTTATCAAAGATGATTTCTTCGGTAGAATCTGCCAAATTGGAAAATTCAAAGAATCAGAAGAATCAGCATCATCAACACTTTGTGGCAACGGAAAACCAGACACCACTACACCATCCAGAACTAAGAAACACATACAAACAAGCACAAACACGCACAAGCACACACAAGCACACAAGCACTATGGCTGGCCAATCGATCAAAAAGCAGGTCCAGAACAACATCCAGGCCTTGAAGAACATTCACATCCTCACATGGTCCTCCTTCACCATCTTCCTCCTGTGCAGACTCTACTTCCATAGACCCCCGGGTTACAAGGCCTTCGTCTTCACTTCCATCCCTGTGCTTGTCTCCGTCTTTGCCCTTGAGAAAACTGGCCGTCCCATTGTCGGTGACAACAACAAGATCATCAGAGCTGGTCAGGACTTGAACGCCAGTGGGTTAACCGAATACTTATTCGACATTATCTATTACACCGTGTTTTTAAACGTGCTATGTGTTGTCTTCGGCTCTAACAAGCCATATTACCTATGGTGGATCATCCCTGCCTATGCCTCATACCTGATCTTTGGCCTAATCAAGGCAGGGAAAGAGATGTTTGGTGGTGGTGCAACTCCTGCTAAGCAACAACGAGCTACAGAAGCCCCACAAAAGAGCAAGAGACAGCAGAAACTGGAGGCCAGAGGTGACAAGCAGAAAGTGAGATACAGATAAACGGAGCTGCTCTCTTGCAGCCTCAATCCCGTTGTAAGATGTGTATATCGAGTGAAAAGCATATAGTCCGAGAACCATTGTGACGATTACGTAATCCAGCTAAAATTTTCAAACCAAAATGAAACTTCAAACATATCAGACACAACAGCTCTTCTCCCACTGCAAAGCCACAGGAAGTTCTTGCCACAAATGTCCAGAGAAGGTTTCACCGCTCCAACACAGCTCAGCTCAGCCGCAGCCGGCTTCGCCACCTCCAAGACCAACACGGTCAAGTACATCTGCACCAACTGTGCCCACACCATCACGCTCGGTAGAAACGACGCCATCAGATGCAGTTCTTGTGGTCACCGTGTCCTATACAAGGCCAGAACAAGAAGAATGGTGCAATTTGAGGCAAGATGATCTCAAGATTTGAATAATTATACAAGGAATAATGGGAGTGGTGTGTTTTCAATGAGTTGCAGTTGCACTTGAGAGAAGTCGGTTTGAAATAGCAAAAGATGTCATGAAATTTTACTTGAGAGAGTTTAGGGGCCTAATGAGGGGTCCTTTGCTTCCTGAGTCTGTAATATAGCGGAACCTTTGGTTTCCAAGCTGGGAATAGAGAAATACAGCTAATAAATAGATGATTTATAAGGAATATGAGGTGTAGACAAGGTAAGTTACTAAGTAGTCTTTCAGCGGTGTCCTCTCAAGGAGAAGTGATCGTAAAATACCATTTATGTAACTCACTCCTAGAAGATAATCATCAAATGCTCATTCGACCAAAATTGGCTTGAAAATTGATGATGATGCCTTTTTTGATGCCATTCGGTATATGTTCATGAGATTTTCCAAATCTTCAACCAACATCACCATTACCTTAACTCTTCATCAAAACACACCACAAACAATGGCTGAAGAAGAGAAGAAAATGGCGCCAGATGCCGATTCATCGCCACATACACAGGCACAAGTGCCTACCAAAAAGAAAGAAAAGAAGAAGAAGAAGAAGGGCTCGCTGGATCCGACAAAGATCACTCCAGAGTACATCGCTGAACAAAGAGCTAAAAGAGACGCTGCCAAAGCTGCAAAGCGAGAAGCTCTGATCGCTCAGGGCATTGACCCAGATGACGCAAGAGTCCCATTGGACCTTCGATTCATCAAGAGACCGCTATTGGAAGTGCCACATACCAAGTCCATCAATGGGCTTAAAGTCTCCATCATGACTTATAACATCTTAGCACAGGCTTTGATCAGAAGAAAACTGTTCCCGACGAGTGGGAATGCCCTGAAGTGGTTCAAAAGATCACAGGTATTATTAAGCGAGTTCAAACATTACAACAGTGATATCTTGTTATTACAAGAGGTGGATCATGTCCAATACAATTCCTTCTGGAAGGAAGAATTTGATAAACTTGGTTACGAGTCCGCCTATAATCGCTGGGGTAATAAGAACCACGGTGTAGCCATCTTCTTTAAGCGTAAGCTATTCAAAGTCACCGACAAGATGCACATTGACTATGATAAGGAATCTTCAGGTATCATTTCACCAAGAACAGTGACAAAAAATGTTGGTTTGATCCTAGCATTGAAGTTCCAAGATAACATTTTACAAGATTATCCAAATACTGATAAGAAAGGTATACTTATCGGTACAACTCACTTGTTTTGGCATCCATTTGGTACCTATGAGAGAACAAGGCAGAGTTATTTAGTTCTGAGTAAGTTCCAAGAGTTCATTCATAGAGTACAAGTTTTGCAAGGTGGATCATGGTTCAATTTCTTTGGTGGTGATTTCAATTCCCAACCTTATGATGCCCCATACTTGTCAATAACCTCAAAGCCAATTCATTATGATGATCGTTGCAAAACCGTGATTGAATGTGCCACTTCATTCACGTATTCAAAACTTAGAGAAGGTGTCGAAGATGAAGATGAAGAAGGTGGTAACATTGAGAAATTTGGGGAAAACCAACCACAGTCTCCAGTACCAGAGAACTTTGAGCCTACTGAAGAACAGGCTCAATTAGTGAAAGATATGGAAGAACTACATAACACATTACCCATGAGAGCCATCTCGTTATACTCACAGGCATATAATAAAGTTCATCCTGAGAATGCAGGTTTAGATAATGACAAAAATGAACCTGAGATTTCCAACTGGGCTCATGCTTGGAGAGGCCTGCTAGATTACATCTTTTACGTCACATCTTGGGATTTACTACCGCCGTCACAACCAAGTTCATTAGAAGAATTCGAAGATATGACTGGTGTAAGAATCAATAAACTCTTAAAAATGCCACCGGGGAAAGAGATGACGGAACATGGCCAGCCTCATGAAGGCGAATATCCTAGTGATCATCTATGTATGATTGCAGAGGTTGAATTCAAACTATATAATTAATTACAATACAGAATCTCAAAATCTATCATGTAATAACGGTAGCACAACAGTGTGTGCTGTTGTTTTGTGTTTTTTAGAAGATAAAGACTTGGTCATCACCTTTAGACGGCATGACTGCTCTCTTGAAGCCCAAATCCTCAGTGATGTTGATTAAGGAGGTATTCATGCCTTGAGGACCACAAACCAAGATTCTAGTATCAGATGATGGTTTTGGCAAATATTTCTCAACCATCTCTTTGGTAACATAACCAGTTTCACCGGTCCATCTGTCTGAAGGTTTGTTCAAAACGTAATGAACTTCAAAGTTTGGGTACTTAGAAGCCAGTTCGTCCAGTTCTTCCTTCAATAAAATATCGTTTTCCGTTTCATTGGCATAGATCAATGATAATTTGGTGGTGTCTTCTGGCGTTGTAGTGACTTCACTAATAACTTGTAAGATTGGAGTGATTCCGGACCCACCAGCAACCATACCGATTTCCTTAACGTGGTTGGTCGCATAGTTGAATCTCCCAACTGGACCTCTGAATTTCAAGGATTTACCTGGATTTAAAGAGGCAAATTGTTTGGAGACATTACCGTCTTGGTATGATTTGACCAAGATATCAAAGAACCCACTGTCAAATTTAGAAGATATTGGACTATAGTAACGGATTTGATCGTCAATTTGTACAGCAACGTGGTGGCCGACTGGGATGTCTAATGTTTCTGATTCTCTCACGAGCTCGAAACGGTAGATAGCGGTATTTCTTGAGATGACGGTCTTATCAATCAATTCCAATGATCTCCAATTTTCTGGATGCAGTGATCTTCTTCTGTCTGTTGAATGTTGTCAGTACATTGGTGCTTCCACTTCTATCGCTCATATACTCACTGAAGGCGATGTAGAATCTGAAGGACAACAGCATGGCCAAAAAGGCCAGAATGTATGGCAGGTAATGGTAGTCGATGATGACGGTCCCGAACACCAGCAGAGCACATGGAATGTAAATCCCATGCAAAGGCTGGTGCAGCAACTCGCTCTTGTCCTCAACCACGTTGGAGCTCATTTTGCAGCTGGTGAGAAGCAGGTGGAGCAGAAGTTTGGTGTAAAAGAATTTGTCTCTTATAAATGAAAAGTTGCAGTGAGAAAATGTTCAATGTTCACTGAGTAGTCGGAATAAGCGCGTGAAACAGGAAGTGAAACTTCGGAATTTTCAATATTTTGCGAAGTACATTAGTCGGAATTTAAAACCACAATGAAACTGTGCCAGTTTCTCAAAGAATCTCCATTTTTGAACTAATCAAATCACTGAGAGAAATCCTTGTATCAGGAAGCAGCTCCATATGATCATTATATATATATATTTATACATCTACAAAAAACTGTAGACTAGGAAACAACAAGTAAAAACACAATACAGTATTAAGATCAAAGAAGTTCACCGCAATAACTCAGTTGACTTCAGATGGGTCAACAATACCATTTCTAAGGGCCCAGTCCTTGGTGTTCAAGAACACGCCGTTTGGATCCTGTTCCCTTCTGATTCTCTTGAAAGTTTCCAAGTCTTCACCGAACCATTCTTGCACTTTCGTAGCGAAACCTCTCATTTCAGCATCACCGTACAACTTCTCATCCTTTACGCTAGCACCCTTAGCCCATTCAGTGGAACCCAAGAAGTTCTTCGCCCAGTGTGGCTTACCACCGGCAGCACCTAAGATGTCTTCAAAGATCTTATACCATTTACCAATTGGTGAGTTTGTGTGGAATGGTCTGTACATAGTGGCATTGATGTACAAAGTTAATTGAGAGTTAGTAACATCTGATAGTGGGACATATTTCAATTTTGGAGTAGAGTCCAGCAATGGACGTAAGTTGTTACCTTTAACTGGACCAGGTGAAACCTTGGTACGGTTAGTTAGATCAGGAGTGTTGTCAATTTCATTAGTGAAAGTTGTATTGGAACAACGAACTTCAATTGGGACATGTACGTAGAAATCATGGTTAGCAGCAGCAGTATTAATGGAGTGTTCCAAAGATCTCAAGACCTCTGGACCGTTGTTCAATGGAGCGGCCCATTCGTTGACAAATTGGGAGAATAAACAATCCATGTTTAGACCTTCAACGGATTGTTGCACAGCAACATCGCCATTACCAACGGTTTCAACATTACCAAATTGACGACTAAAGACAAACTTTTCAACGTATGGAGTGAATGGAGGATAGATGTTGACAGCAACCCATAATAAAGATTCATAGAAAAATCTACCTAAAGTAGACCCCCACCATGAAGTTCTTGGGGCAGATAAGGGATCTTCAGTCTTTTGACCTCTCCATAGGACACACTTCTTAGCATATGGATACCACCAAATTCTAATATATTCGGAACTGACCCAGATCGATTCCCATCTTTCCAATAAAGTTTCAAAATTGATAACTTCCTGCGTAGATTTGATGTTGAAAGCAGGGATGGCACGGATGGTAGCCTTGACAATGATACCAATCTTACCTAGAGACAATAGAGCAGCTCTGAAGATGTCTTGATTGGTTTCTGGGCTCAAATAGACGATTTCACCTTTACCATTAACGATGGTTAGATCGACAATCTGTTGCGAGACCAAGCCATGGTATGGGGAAGCACCATGGGTACCAGTGGAGATAATTCCAGCAATGGATTGTTCACTGATGGAACCCAAGTTTTGTAAAGCAAGACCTTTTGTTTCCAAGAATTCATTGATTTGAAAGACTCTGATACCAGCTTCCACAGAGACATCGGTGAACAGACCAGATGGGTCTGGCTTTAATTCCAAGACCTTATTGTACTTGTCCAAGTTAACCAGCCAGTCGTTAGTCATGACTAGGTCGCTAGGAGAGTGGCCGGCGCCCACAGTCAGCAAGGTTGTGTTCTCTTCATTGGCTCTTTTCACTAACTCCACGATCTCTTGGATTGATTCCGGTTGGAAATAGAGAGCAGGTTTACAGGAGAAGATGCCTGCCCAGTTGGAGAAGACAAAGTTTTTCTTACCCAAGCCGATGGAGGACATTAATAGTGCAAATTATCGGATAGCGTTAGGGCTGCAAATGGTGGTTGACTGGACCGGAATGTGTGTTTAATAATAGAATTTCTCTATTAGTTCTTGCAATTTTGAAAAATCAGCGTTTTTCTTGAAGAAACGAAAATTAATTGAAAAGAATCATAAACTGAATGTGATTCTGTGGCGTTGATTTGCCATTTGGAGCTTTTTCTATAAGAACTTCGAACTGGAGGCTAATTGATTAATTTAGTATACTCAAAACACTTTTAAGGATACCAGATTTTACAATCAAACCCAATTCTTTCCTTCTCAATTTCTACTCTTTACCTTGGTATGGACCGATTAGGCAATACGACATGTCGCAAGTTTTGCAAGTTTCGCAAATATTTGGCGCAATGACGAAAGCGGCAAAAAAGCGCCAAAGTTCCCAACGCGAGAAACTGACACGAAAAAAAAGCAAAAACGCGAACCTCTCGAAATATAAACAAAGCGGTGGCTTCTTTGATCTTCGATACGAGAAGTGATTTTTTGTTCACAAAGCTCAGACGATGATCCAGCAAGGGAAGTGTACACAGGTGGGTCGTCCTCCACCGAGCGTGTGGAGGGGCAAAGTGAATCACAGAAAGAGAGCGAAAACGAAGGAAGAATGGAGGCCTGAGAAGAAAGAATGGATACCTGAGGAGGAAAGATACAAGAAATTTGGGTCAAGTGAGATGTTCAGTGACTCTTCTATGGAAGCCTCTTTCCCATGGGATACCAAGATTTCGCCATACGTGCTTTCCTCTGCTGATGAAGGGACCAAGATCAAATCTCTCAAGCACTTATGTGCCATGAGGATAGCGGAGAATGAAGATTTGTTGAACTTGCAACTACTGCGATCAGGGAGTTGGGCCACTTGGTCCGTAGTATGGGATTACATTGTGAGCTGGAGACGTGACTCCTTCTTGATGTTCCAGCTATTTGCAGGCGCCTTTGCCCACGAGGCAGCGTTTTCTTGTCATGCCAAGTTTGAGAACTGTTCAGAGCCAAAGAAGAAAGTCATTTTGACTAGCATGCTACCAAATGCCAGAAATCATCGAGTGGAGAGACTGTTTGGCAATGTGAAGATTTCTCAATTTGTAGAATCGCTGAACTATGCCCTTTTCAACAATCTGGTATTCTTGAACTTGAACAAACCTGTGGATAACGATGACATGCTATCTTTGACTAATTTGTCAAGTTTACTGGCATTAAGGATATCACGGATCAATACCATTACGGAATCTACTATACTAACATGGTGTTCTTCCCTGAAGTCTAATAAGTGGGCCTATTTACAAGTGCTATCATTGCCTGAGATCTCACAAGATTCAATGATTAAGCTCCAACAAACAGCAAGACATTGCCGTTTGACTTACATTGAAGTTCAGTCGAAGGTCAGATTCAATATGGAGAAGGAATGGGACCGTGTGGATTATAATAATTGGGAGGTGATCAGCGATAGAGCCTTTAATAACCTCCCGTGGGGTTTGAAAAGTATGAGTATATTGAGAAAGTATACAACGAAGGACAGAACTTACTTACCTAATGGTCTTATCTATCTTGATTTCAACATCTTGAATCATACATATAATGAAAGGCTTCACGATAGACAAGAAGAGTATGATCACCTTTGGAATATGACTGAATTACAGACGTATCACCAAGGTTTGATCATGAAGAAAAATCTTGGGCCTCTAGCTCAAAAAGCACCACTTCAAAAAGACACCATCAAAAAATCTATCGTCAAGTCGAAGAGCATGAAAGTGAAGTCTTTGAAGTCATTTTTTGACTTGAAGTGACCGGCATTACACATCAAATGTAACAGTATATACACATTTGGCATTAAAAAAACATCTGCATAACCACCAATCAAATTGAGGAGGTAGTGTACATCGCATCGCGCCCAAGCTCCTCTACAATGACACCTATTAAATACTAGCATTTTTTGAATCTTTCATATACCAATTGTAATAAATCTTTACCACAACAGTGTGACAACGGGACGAAAAACAAAATTTGTACACAGTGATGAGTACAGGGATTCAAATATGTATATTATAATTTGAAATCGTCCTTGCTTAATGGGTGTGCTGCAACATATGCCATAATAGCTCATTAGAGGTAGTATAGACATTCGAGCACCTTAAATTACTAAGATTATGAGCAATGACCTCATACAACTACATGCATAAGTATTGATCTATTGGAAATTTGTAAAATTGACGTGAAATGAATTTTATTTATTCGACACCTATGAATCATAAACTCTGAGTTCAATATAAAATAAAATAAGATAAAACCGACCTGTAAAGCAATAAAAGTAAAACTAATCAATAGACAATTGAAAAGATGTGGATAGAATCAAGGTTGAAAAGAATTCATAGTAGAAAAAAGTGGTCGCAACAACAAAAGTTTGGTATATTGTGATTTGCTTGGAGGAACGTACATCTATTCCGCTCAGGTAAAAGTGGGGGTATCATATCAGGTACAAGCTCTCCAAGGAATCACCAATGTTAACAAAATCAAACAATCTAGTATTCTTCACCTTCTTCTTGTTCAACTGAATCTAAACCAACTTCTTCGTAATCTCTTTCCAAAGCGGCTAAATCTTCTCTAGCTTCAGTGAATTCACCTTCTTCCATACCTTCACCAACATACCAGTGGACGAAAGCACGCTTAGAGTACATCAGGTCGAACTTTCTATCGATTCTTCTCCAAGCTTCAGCGATGGCAGTAGTGTTCGATAACATACAAACAGCTCTTGAAACACTGGCTAAGTTTGAAGATGGTGGAGCAGTTGGGGGTTGGTAACAGATACCAATCTTGAAACCAGTTGGGATCCAGTCAACTAATTGAACAGTCTTTTTGGTCTTAACTTGGGCAACGGCGTTTTGAACATCTCTAGTAACAACATCACCTCTGTATAACAAACAAGTGGCCATGTACTTACCGAATCTTGGGTCACATTTAACCATTTGGTTACCTGGTTCGAAACAAGCGTTAGTAATTTCAGAGACTGAGTTAGATTCGTGAACAGCTCTTGAATTAGAAACAACTGGGGCGTAACCGACCAATGGGAAATGAATTCTTGGGTATGGAACCAAGTTAGTTTGGAATTCATTCAAATCAACGTTTAAAGAGCCATCGAATCTTAATGAAGCAGTAACCGATGAAACGACTTGAGCAATTAAGTTGTTCAAGTTGGCGAAACTTGGTCTTTGTATATCTAAATTTCTTCTGGCAATATCGTAGATAGCTTCGTTATCAACCATGAAAGTACAGTCAGCGTGTTCTAAAGTGGTATGTGTGGTCAAAACAGTGTTGTATGGTTCAACAACAGAGGTTGAAACTTGTGGAGCAGGGTAGACAGCGAATTCCAACTTAGCCTTCTTACCGTATTCTAAACTTAATTGCTCCAATAAGAGGGAACCGAAACCTGAACCAGTACCACCACCTAGGGAGTGTGTGAATAGGAAACCTTGTAAACCATCACATTGATCGGCCATTCTTCTAACTCTGTCTAGAACATCATCTAATAGATCTCTACCAACAGTGTAGTGACCTCTGGCGTAATTGTTGGCAGCATCTTCTTTACCACTGATTAGTTGTTCTGGGTGGAATAACTCTCTGTAGGCACCAGTCCTGACTTCGTCAATGACATTTGGTTCTAAGTCAACGTATAAAGCTCTTGGAACGTATTTACCTGAACCAGTTTCACTAAAGAAGGTAGAAAAACCCTCTTCACCACCTTTTGGTCTGTCTAGACCATCTTGTAGGTAACCATCTGGTCTGATACCATGTTCTAGGGAGTACAATTCCCAACAGGCGTTACCGATTTGACAACCAGCTTGACCCACTAGAACGGAAATGTTAGTAAAAAGTTCATATTGACATAGATCCGGGGGTCTTTGAAGGGAGCCATGACCCGTATACGCGTCATTCCATCTTTTGCTATCCCTCACGTGTGGTTAAAACACGCCTTTTGTGCTCCGATGGATCACTAGAGCCCAGATCAACCTCAAAATCAAGAGCACAGATATCTGAAACCATTGCGGCGCCCCTCTCAAATAACACGTCCCCATCGAGTCCAGTTCTCGCGTCAAAGGCGTCCCCCTGTCTGTTATAGTCACGTACCGTTAATACTGATAACTTCTCTCATTGTGATACGCGTGTGTTCTCCGCTAAAAGCAAGTGGTTAATAGGTTTCTCCCTTTTGTAAACAGATTTTCATTTGTTTTTTTCCTTGGTGGGAATTTTGAAAATCTGAGATTTTGTTTACATTTTCCTAATCAGGTAATAAAAATGTCACGTGAACCGTTGCTATGACAACTAAGCTGTATACTCTTCAGATTGTTTCAGGTTTGCGACAATGGGTCTACATAAGCTATGGTTCCATATCTCTACACCTTTTGTGCATTTACAAGCATCCTTTGCTGATCTGTCCTTTTTCCACAGATAGTTGGCTTTTGGTTAGTTTTCGTTATACATCTGTGATAAGATTGAGTAGATGATGTCGATCAGTTTAGTATGAGACTCATGCTGATATGACACGATAAACTTCTTGGAAAATATCTGGATGCCAACATGGATTGATGAGTAGCAATCCTGAACCTCAAATACGCTTTTGAACTGTGGATTGTTGTATTTCGATGCCTGTGAGAACTTTTCAGAGTCTTGGAAACAGTTAAACTCCAGAAAGTAAAACCAGTCTTTATATGAACTCTTGGAATATTCCCATTTGTACCCTGTAGCTTGGGAGATTGGTCCTATAATCTTCGCTTTGATTTCCTTTCTAATTGATCTGAAGGCGTTATTCAGATCTTTCTTGGATATTGTGAAATAGTCTGGCTCATCCATGTGTAGGACCTTCGGTGGGAATGGGTACGATTCGGTAGTTGGTGTTAACTCCACAGTCTCCTTGTATGAAATAGTCACAGCTTTACCTTTGTCATTGACCAGCACTGACTCTTTCAGCAAGCTCGGTCTTGCGCATGTGTGTGGTTTTAGGTACATGATGGTGTGTGATGGGAGATCTCTCACTTCTCTATAGAGACCATTTTGATTACCAGGCAATTCATCGAACCCACTGCCCTTCAAATGGCCAAGTTTGTACTTCAAAAAACTCCCAATACCATGGTGCTGCATGTTCTTCACTTTGGTCTCGTACTCTGCCTCATGGTTCATTAAATCAACCAAGAAGAGTTGGAATCTCATCCATTCTGGGTCTTCTGGTGTTTCCCCGTTCACAGAGATCAGAGGCTCTTCAGGCTGCTGTGAGACGTCTATCAAGTTCTCCACTTCTGACATTATCCCGCCTTGTGGAATCCTGCTCAATCGAGTCTCTGGTGGATGTTGAGTTTATTGAGTTCGTTGGTGCGTGAACTGGATGTGACCGAATGTGTCTGAATGTGACAGCATTTATGTCCACTAGTCTCGAGATCGGTTTTTTTTCTCCAACTCAAAATTTTCTTGGGATGAGATGAGGATACCGTCTACACCAACGTCACAACTACAACAACATTTCAATGTCATGGAAAAATTGAATCTATTCAATCTCTAAACGACAGATGCTTCGCCTCTCTTTCTCCAATAATCGCTCACCGCGTGCCATTCACCCTGCCATCTTCTGATTGCATTAATGACGGATTTGGGCACCTCCTCTAGCACTTCATGGCCTCTATCTTCTAGAGCCTCTTCTATATCTGACCCTGCTCTCTCTTCGTGCTCTACTCTATTTGGTATTAGCTGGTGGTGCAGTCTTGGGTATGCAATAGTCTCTAATAATGGCATCCCATAACTGTATGTTCTTACAATGGCCTGTAACACGGTAGTTGTAATTCTTGAACCACCAGAAGCACCAACGATCAGATCTGGTTTAGCCAGTTCATTAACAACAATCGTAGGCACTGAAGACGAGAGTGGTCTTTTCTTTGGCTTGATGAAGTTATAAACCGATGGGGCAACCCCAAAGGCATTTGAAATACCTGGTACTGAGAAATCATCCATCTCATTGTTCAGCACAATGCCAGTCACTGGATCACAAACCAGACAACCAAACAATAGATTGATGGTAGATGTCATTGCAACGGCATTGTGCTCACTATCGACGATGGAAAAATGGGTTGTACCATGAGGTTCTGTGATCTGATACTTTGGTTCATATTCGGTCCAGTTAGATAAAGTCTTGTTATCATGGATTTTCTTAAAAGCATAATCGGCCCATTCTTCACTTTGGATAAACTCTGATTCTTTAGTGTACGGATCACCAAGACGACTTCTGCCACTAGCAACCCATTTCATTGTTTCAATCAGCCTGTGGGTTGGGATAGGCAGCATGTCACCACCTCTGGCACCGCCAAATTTATCAAGTATGTTCAAGCCTGAGACCAATGCAGGACCAGAACAAGAACCAGCACACGTGTAAACATCATTACCCAGGTAAGTTGTATGCAAAGCGTCATAAACGTCAACCTCATACGTTTCAAAATCTTCTCGGGTGAAAATACCACCATGCTCATTGGCAATCTTGATCAAATTACTGGAAATAGGACCATCTGGATCATAAAAGATAGCATCACTGCCATTGTTGGCGATCAATTCCAAAGTGTTGGCCATGTGAGGTCTTGTTGTCCAATCACCAGGTCTTAATATCTCATGTTTGGATCCAGGTCTGAAAACAAAGGACCACTCTTCTGGATGTTGTCTAAAGAAGTCCTTATCAGCTTCGATACATGCCCCAAGAACAAGAGAAACATTGAACCCAGTTCTCAACAAATCGACAACTGGTGTAATGACTTCTTTCCAAGTGACTCTGCCTGAACCTTGGGTCTTAAACAATGTGTACAGACCTTTCAATTCACCAGGAATAGCAGCTGCCAGACCACCAACTTTAGATAGTTCTTCTTGACCTTCGTACATGTTCTTGTCACTCCAAAGCGGTGCGGCTTCTCTAGCATCGATGGCAATTGGCTTTTCTTTATACTTCTTGGAAACAATGTACCCACCACCACCGATACCAGAGTTGAAAGAGTTAATGGAGCCAATACACAGGGCTACAGTGACAGCGGCATCGGCAGCGTTCCCTCCGTTTCGCAAAACACCAACACCAAGGTCTGAACACTCTTTGATATCAGAGGCAACAGCCCCGTGTAATGACTTATATAAAAACTTCGAGTCAGGATCAAGGGATGGCTTCCGTATCAAAGGGTTGATGTCAATACCTCTATCAGGGGCCATGTTCGCGTAGTACGTCTCAGCCCTGAATTTCTGTGGAACATCTGTGTTTGATCTAAAGGTCGTGGATAGTGGGTTTATGAAGATGACTAATGATAGCGACAGTAGTAAGATCCAAGAAAGAACGTTGCGTGCTTTGGACTTCTTTCTTTGTGCGTGTACCTCCATTCCCACCTTCTCTGGATCAAGTATGTGAGCAGGTTGCCCACGCTCCTGGAAAGGACCCGTCATAGCTGAATATTGATGTCGTGTGTATGTTATGTTATGGCTCTGAACTGATTTAAACTATTTTGAAACGGGGGGCAAAGGGCCAAAAAGATAGCAGTGATAGTGGTCAAGGGCGATGGTTCCGCTGTGTATGGTTTCCAGTTGGAAGATCGCTTCTCTTTATACTTTTGCACAAGTGGCCACTGATGAGCACAAGAAACGGAGAAGCCAAAAATCCCGTATACATTTTTTTGAAATCCTTAGAAAAGGCTAGTCCCCATAGTCAACACTCCGTGACCCGTTTTTTGTGTGGAGGGAGAGACTGAAAAATTCCCGAGACTAGATTTTCGTATGGAACTCAATACCTCTGAGAGACTGACAACTTAAAAGATCAAGTCCTGACTGTAGTTTGCGCCTCCTACCAGATTCGAATGCAGAACCAGACCTGTAATCTGGGACTTAACTTATAAGGAAGACATCCATATTGGAAGCATTCGTCACTAAAGTATCTGGAAATGTTGAAGCCTTCCTACAAAACAACTCTGAATTCGTCTCTATTGAAGCCCTGCTGAATTATTTCTTTGGAAATCAATACCTGAGAAACGCTGTTGCTGCCAAAGCCCTCTTTTGATGACTTAACCTGTAACACGAATGTACTGCTCACGAAGCTGTCAAGGGCCGACAGCCCTTTGAAAAGGGGAACTCTCACAGTGGAATATCTGGAATAGCAAAGTCTTCACGTATAAAGCTTCCTGCTCAAGGAGATGCCTCATTGTGTTTACTTCCCACAAGATGACTCCAGTTTACAAATCTTGACAAATATATAATCCAAGCGTTTTCGGACTAACAGCGACAAGGAGCTGCCCATTATGTCACTGGATCACGATGGAAGTTGCCAGTAGCCTCAGTGATGTATACCTCTATCAACCTGTCCGTCGAGATCCCTTGATAAACTGTTGATTGCACCAGATAACGCAAATTCTACACTTTCGAGAACTTTGAATATCAACAACCCAATCAGATCGAGCTGAAAACGCCCAAAAACTTAGATACCGGGTGCGACTGAGCACATTTATAGTAATATGTACTTCTTTTGTATGCAGCATGACCCTGAGCTGACCTTTCTATAGGCTGCAAATCACCGCGACAAATTGAAAATGTACATTTTTAATATTATAACTTCAAACTAAACTTTCAGTTGATAAAAATTCTATCAAAGATTTCCATCATAAAATTTCTATCACAGGATAGCTTGATGTGATGCTATTTATATGCACCAGCTCACACTGAAAAAACTTGGACATTGGCCTCTGTAAACCTATTTAAAGCCTCAAAAGCTAGTAAAATTCCGGAGGTCTCCAAGTGGCCGAGGCATCTCAAGATTTCTCCAGAGAACAATAGACGATAAACCGCGAAACGTAAACAAAGACCAACGCGTTAATAACAACGCTCAAAACACGAGATTGGCAATTGTGTATGAGCAGGAAGCTTGATATGTACAAGAACTGGTAGCAAAGTTCTCCAGTAGATGTCTTACTGTACGACCCAAGGCTCCTATAATCACCCCAGGTTCTGTGACTTTCCATGGTTGGATTCTGGACATTTTGCTACTACTCATGCGCTGTACTAGAATTGGAGACGGACATGAGACAAGCGGAATGTCAGCAAAATAACTCACAAATGACTTGTGTCCGATGCCCAAATGTTCAACCTGAAGTTCGCTTTTTTATGCCCGCGTTGCCTTTTTGCCCAAAGCATAATTGTCGTCTTTGATTTCGTTGTGCATAAAAGCGCGTTCTGTTTGCCAAAAACACAGCCTACAAGCAATAAATTCAGAAGTAGATCTCTTGGAGATCTGGGAAAGGTGGCAGTCAAAAGTATTAGTCTAGAGGAAGGTGTGTACCAACTTTGGTGTATACATGATAAATATTCAGAGAGAAAAGCTCTTGTTTTTGTTGGCGGATCTTGGAAGCCCCGGTTGCAGTGTCAGAAACAAATACTGCATCTTGCACGCCAAAAACCTTGTAATCAAAACAACAGACAACGTCGAAATGCAAAAATCTCTCCGAATAGTGGCACCACAACATTCCCCGAAAACTATAAAAGGCCATGGATTTCCTGAAACTTTCAAAACTTTTTGACTGTCTTTCCCACTTCAAACTTTCAAACATCTTACTATTTGATACAAGATGTGCTCACATATTCATTGATAGTGTTCACTGGTATTAATCTTTGTTTATGGCTATATTGATATGCTGGACCAATCGGTTGTCTGGTTGGTTTGATGTTGTTCATTTGTCTGTTCTTTGGCTTTTGATATTTGGGTATTAGTTATGCATTGGTTATCAGTCATGTTCTCGGTTGAGTACCTTGATACCATAGGTTGCACAATTGTTTAGTTGTATATTGAAGTGTCTAGTTTTTATAAGTGTTTAGCGAAGTGTTGCTGATCAAATTTTTTGTTTGGTTTGGTTTTTGTTCTGTTTGGTTTGCTTGTTATGATGATTGGTTCAAGATTCTTTGCTTGTCATTCTGTTACGCTGGTTGTCTGCTGCAATGCTAAATTCCATGCAAATTTGAAGCACGTGATTTATAGTTTATATAGCTCTTTCAATAGTTTCTTGCTATTGCTTTCAATACAATTTCGATCAATTTCCATATTTCATTTAGCCTATTTTCGTTTTCGATTCAAAATTGGGATCGGATTCCTTTCCTAATTGGGAATTCGGGTTTAGGGTGTACTTCCGCATTGGGAACCGCAGATCGTCCCAATTGGGATGCATGGCGCTTACGTAATCTGTCGGATATCAGTCTCGCATAACTAGTCCGTTCGCGAAAGAAGTCTAGGTCAGGGACTAGAAAAAGGGACTAGGATTGTGCGCCTACCGTTGCTTGCCAAATTCAAAAAGGTGCCCTTACCTCGAGTTGTCAAATTCGAAAAAAATCAAAAATCTCCTTTCTTAGTGACCGCGTGTAAAACTGAACCTCGGCATTTTGGCTTCCATTTCATCTAAAACTCCACAAAAAGCGCTATGAAAATTAAATTCATTAAAATCTCGACAAGTACAAATGTTAGTGATTAGAGGATGCAAATAATGCTCCAACCAGCTAGTGATATGTAATGGTGGGCGATGAGTTTAGTAGCATGATATCAGTGATTTCTTCTTTACCAAGAAGTCTTCTAACAATGTTTTCTTCGATAATATGTCATAGTAAACTAGTTTCCTGGTCCTGAATGTTCTGTGTTGTTTCACAAGACATTGAAGCCCTCATACCAAGCCTGGAAACCTCCCTTCCAACAGAGCAAGTCGCTGGAAACCCGTGCTAAAATATCC
>JAKTWU010000025.1:0-47940 GCA_030582435.1 Taiozyma onychis
ATCAGAGACATCCTTCAATTGAATGGCGTGTGGTAAGGCAATGGCATCAGCTAATGAGAAATGATCACTGACCAAGTAACCGGAACCGTTGGCTTTCAATTGCTTGTCGACTAAACCATAAGCATTCAGGACCTGTTGTTTTAGTAAGTCTAAAGTAGCACCATCTGCTCCTGAACCTTTGGCTTGGTTGTATTTCGCTTGAGCGGCTGAAACACCAGAAACATGGAAGAACAAGAATTCCCTCTCTTCCCAATAATTTTCAGTACCAGGAGCGTAAGAATATTTGTGTTCCTTGTCATAGTTGGCAGCTAGGTATTCCAATATAGCACCAGATTCAGCTAGGGCAAAGGCTTCACCATCTTTGTCAACGTCTTGAATGACTGGATCTTACCATTTGGATCGATCTTTAAGAACCATGGTTCTTTGGTTTCTTTCAGGTATTCAGTTTCTCTGTAGACGTAGTCAATGCCTAACAATTCTAGAAACAAGCTGATCTTTCTGCCATTGGTGGTTTTTGTTGAGAATAACTTCAAGAATGGAGCTTCTAAGGCACCGGTTCTTGGGTCGTTGTCGTCGTATTTGGCCATTATCTTGTTTCTTCAAAGAAGGTGATGGGTTGAGAAGTCATTTCCAATCAGGGAGCCTGATGCTCTATTTATACACGATTCTCTCGAGACCCCATCAACTCTTCGCATCCACAATTGTTTGTAAATATTATGCCCGATTCACAGTCTCGATTACGTTATGTGGCTCTCGTTATCGTTGCTTTAGGAAAAGACACCGAATAAAGAAGGTAATAAAGAAAGTAATTCGAGAACTTCGATTATTGTCGAATTTTCAAGGTATATTACAGATCAGTAGGAATATGTATCATCGCTTGCTATACTCGATTTATCTAATTGTACCTTTTTACCCACCTTTTAACAGTAAGACCATCAGAGTGTGTATCAATCTCTTTCTTTAACGTGTAGCCGAAGACACGAGGTAAGATCTCGAATTTCAAGGCCCAAAACAAGACATAGCCTCCAATTAAGGACAATGATAAGATATGATAAGATGGTAGGTATGGGATGTCAGTAGACGAGTTGTCGTTGTTAGATGTCAAGAACGGTGATACTAGTATCACAATTGAGACGAGGACTATGAAAACTGCGCCTGTTAATGAAGCCCTAATAGGAGCTCTTTGATCTGGATATCTCCTTCTGATGATGAAAATCCCCACTGCTACCAGGATGGTGAAGATTGTATTTGGATAACCTTCCATACTAACAACATAATTGAATGAATTGCCGCTTGGAGGAAGAACAACTAACCAGAACAGAGTCAAAAATGAACAAACCAATAGTGAACATAAGGGTGTCTTTGTATGATGAAAGTTGGAAGCCATAGCAGAGCTGAATGGTAAATAACCTTCCCTGAAAATCTCCTGGTTCATTCTTGACATAGAATAAACAACAACGAAGACATTAGAAGCAGCACTCAATGCAATAGAAACAGTGACAAATTGTCTTCCGAGTCTGTAGCCTAGCACCTTCTCAAACAAAATGGAGCCAACCAATGGACCAGCATTAATAAGTTGATCATGTGGAATCACTTTTAAGTATGCAATGTTGATTAGGATAAAGTTGAATAGAGCCAATAATAAAGAAACAGGACCTGCAATCTTGAATGTACGCACCGGGTCTATAATTTCACTACTCACTGTATGCACTGAGTTCCAACCACCAAAAGTGAAGAAACAACCTAACAAGGCAGAAGTGACTGAGGAACCAGTGACTAACTTCTCGTCTTCAAACTGAAAGAACTTGTCCAAATGAAATTGATTCTCAAGGCCAGTGATCTTTGATGGGAATAAGACAACGTATAACCCAGTCAGCGACATGATGGCAATTAAGAGTAACTTCAGAGCACCTAAGAAGTTTTGAACCAAGACACCATGTCTAACACTGATACCATGAACAACAGTGACAGCCACAATTAGGATACCCCCAATAGCGTTCGACCACCTTGTTTCCTCGATGAACTCAGCTTCACAGCCTATTGAATACAGCACATACTTCCCAAAGATCAAGGCATTCGTCAAACTAATACCGAAGAGTAAGCTATTCAAAGATATGACAACACTCATCAGGCGCTTGGGTCTTCTGTAAATGAACTCTAGAAACACTTTAGTGCCACCCGATCGAGGAACGATGGAGCCCAGTTCTAAGTAGGTATACAGCCCGGCAAAAGCCATCAGGGCAGCGATAACCCAGAGGAGAAAGAATAAGAAGGGGTTCCCGCCAACCCCAGCAAACACTGAGGCAGGAGTGGCCCAGATTCCAGAGCCAAATATCCTGCTAACGAACAGAATAATCGTGGAGAATAGGCCCAAATGGCGACCTTGCGGGAGGTCCTCTAGACCGACTTGCAGCAAATCGTAGTCCTTGGATCCCAGTGAGCCGTAGGACTCTGTGGGCCTCAGTAGGGAGTCCTCTGAGGCATCACTGTCGTGTCTGGACTGCACATCCACATTGACCAAATCCTTCTTGTAGTCTGCCATGTCTTTGATTTTGATTTCGAATGATTCTGGCATTCGGTGGAAAAAAAGGACTAAGTGGAAATAGATCCAGTTCTTATAAGGGAATTTGACTATTCATTTCAGATTAATAATAGCTCCTTTGATAAATGTGCCTGCCCTTTTTGTCATACCAAATCAGATAAGCGATAGTTTGAGTGATTACAAACCCGCGTTAATTGCCTTATCAGGAAGTATACCCCTTTCGATGTTCGCGAGTCTTCGTAATAGAAACATTCCGCGAACTCGTTCTATGAGCCAGTCTGATATTGAATCTGTACCCAGGCTTCTTGAACAGAATTTTGAGGGCGGCAAAATATGGCTGGAGATCAAGCGCTTTTATCAGAGTGGCAAATCATGGGCACATGGAACGTCAGAAAGTACTCTTACTTGAAAACCAAGTCTGAGTGGGAGCATTTCCCGTACAGGGACAACATCGTGTTGGCTATCGACTCCACAGCTTTCAAAATCAGCTGGAACTTCACTGTTTTGGTAAATAACTTGATACCCCATGTGTTAACCTTTTGGTGGGGTTTGTTGTTTCTAACACAAACTGCAGCAAGAATTCGATACTCGTGCTGTAACAGGATTGTCCATCTACACGAAGTCCCCCTCCATTGGTTTCAAGTTCCATCAAGAAGGTCAAATGAAGAGGTTCCAATTAGGTTTCAATGAGAAGGCAGAGTTTGAGAGCGTTGTCGAGGATCTAACTATCAATGGACTCATAAGTCCCAAACATCATAGAAGTCTGAGTGTCACTGCGTCACAAGTAAACCTGCTCCCTTCCTCACAACAGTCCCAGCTATCCTTTGGGTTGACACCAGATCAGGTGAGAAACATCATGAATGCAGAAACGGAATCAATCCCACCCACACAAATGAGACCCCCACTCTTTCAAGCATCACCAATTCACCAATATGCATCACATGCATCCTTCTCACAACCACAACTACCTTCATTGTCCCAGCCGCCGGTGCCAACCGCCATATTTTCCCCATACACCGCTTTCGCTGAAACTGAAAACACAGTTACTCCACGTCGTGCTGATGAAAATGAGGTTGGTGACCAATTCCTATCACAAATATTCAATGAGCCTACAACCTCTCCTAAGGTGAAGGATGTCAACTATGATACGATAACTGATGATGAGATTAAAGAGTTGTTGAGAGAAAAGATCAAAGATATCAACTTTATCAACTTCGTTGAAAGGATCGAGAATTGTTTGAAGACACTACACTAAACTCATACAGAAACAAAATCTTGAAACATCTATTGGTCGGTGTCATTTGATATAAATGGTCCCAGTTGAGTAATCTTATAGTAAGAATGGTGCCAACATCAGAGGTAAGGATAAGACCGGGACAAATTGAACACCAGCGTTGTTTTGAGATGATGTTGCACTTGCTGAGCTAGATTGTGAATCTGAAACACTTGAAGAAGAAGCTGATGAGGAAGCAGAGCTTGCTTTGACACTGCTACTTAACTCTGAGATTGTCTTTGATGCTGAACTAACGGCGGCACTTAGGTTAACACTTGAAGTCTCAGAAGCTAATGCTGACCCAGAAGCAGAACCTGTTTCTTCCGCAACGTGTCCACCAGTTAGGAAATATTCAGGCTGATAGAACGTTGAAGCACCAGCTGAACTTAGAATGTCAGAGTACCAATCAAACTTGGTAATCATGGTGGCGATATCGGAGAATGGGAAAGATTGAGTCTTTATGTACTCGGTCAGCTCGCTTTCATGATTGAATGATTGTATAGCAACGAAATAATTACCAACAGGGGTAGGCAACGCCATCTTATTTGCAGCCATGTAGTTCACATAGGAAGTGTACTTCAGGCCGAAATCCTCTACAAAGTTCAATACCACAGAGTAGTCAGCTTCCAGAGCAGCAGAGGATGCTGATGATAGTTGTTCTGGACCAAAACTAATTGTAGTTTGAGAAGCGACCAAAGAAGCGAAAAACAAGGCGACAAAGTGCATTCTGGATAGTGAAGAGGTGAGATATAGATGGAGCTGAGAGACTAGTTTCAAGTTTCGAAAATTTTTAAGTGATGGTCAGTTATAGTACTGCACACTTACCCAATTGGGCCCTCAATGGGAGCTTGATAAAAAGAAAAAAGCCTAACAAGTGGATCGTTAATTTTGAGCCTCAAAAACTAGTCTATATTCGTATACTGGGGCACTTTAGCAATACTATTTGTCCCATAAGTTATGAAATTGCGTAGTCTTGCCTCTGTTGCCATTTACGCCTCTAGCTGATCAACATCAAATCGTTCTCTAAGGTGCGGCAGAGGAGAAAAATAAACAATGAGGACCTCGAGAAGTCTTACATTTGAAAACCCGACAGGGATGACTATGGCATCATCTTACAAGGCAATTGAGAAAAAGAACACAGTTCTAGTATATTAATGTCTGTATATATATAACAAAGTTTTACTAACTTCACAACTGAAGAGCAGACCCATTTAGGCCCACAAAGAACTCACCAAAGAACAAAAAAAAAGTATTAATAACGAACATAAATTTTACGAGACAGCTTCAAGTGTCCCAGGGAACAGGAGCTGTCTTATAGCAATAATGGGGCACCTAGGACTAATAATGGAGCCAAAGCGTAGGCAATGTTTTCACCGGCGTAAACATTAAAGCCGTGAACACCAGCAGCAGCATTGCTTGAAGTCTGGGAGGCGGACCCTGATCCTGAACCTGAAGCGGAACCAGAGGCAGAACCAGAGGAAGAACCTGAGTGTGAGCCTGAGGAAGAACCTGAGTGTGATTCAGAGGAAGCAGAACCTGAGTGTGATTCAGAGGAAGCAGAACCTGAATGAGAACCTGAGGAGGCAGAGTTTGAAGCGGAGCTTGAGGAAGAGGTCTCGGAGCCAGAAGACTCAGAAGAAGCTGAAGAACCTGAGGTGACAGAAGCAGCAGAGCCAGAAGTTTCAGAAGCGGAGGCGCTAGCGCCACCAGTTTCAGCAACAGCTAAAGCTGGTAAGATTCTGGAAGAGTACCATGGTAGGCCAGTAACATAAGTGGAGATAGCAGATTGGTCCAATTCACTGTACAAGGTGGTGTAAGAATCATCAGTGTAGGTGGAGATTTCTTGGTACAACCCTAGGACACCTGAAGGTGGGACATGACCTTCTTGGACCCATGATAAATAATCAGCTTGATGGGCACCAATGTCACTTAGAACAACATTAATTTCTTGAACTTCAGCAGCGCCTTGAGCATTGACGGCTAGTGCTAGGGCTAATAGTGATAGGGCGTATTGCATTTTCGTTGTCGAGGGAAGGGGGGTAATTGTTAAAGCCTCATAATAACGGTACCACTGGGAGCTCCCGCCCTTTTATAGTTTTGCATCACAAACCCTTGAATTTCCAAGGATCACGGCACTTTCTTTGCCACTTCTCATCGAAAATGTGGGGACGTTCGTCAAATTTCCTATTCCGGCCACTTTTCGCAACATATGCATTACATTTATAGAGAGTGTGTTTCCCCGAACGATTTCGAGTAGGCACAATTTTAATTAAGCTCGGCAAAATTGTGTCAGTGCTTGACATGCGAGTGGTGCAAATTAAAGGGGGAAAACTTTAGCAAAATGTGTGACTGTGACTGCGACTGCTTCTTTGCAGTTTCTTAGGGAAACCCTTGTTAACTATTCGGCGTAGGCACTAGAGGTGCAGGCCCTCCAAGAGATACAGAATTTCACATAGTGCATGATCAATGAGATTCGCTCAATTATAGTTTCCCGTTTCAAGTTCTACTTGTTGCTGGCTATGCAAGTTGACGATCAGGTGAAGAGTCAAACCCAACAGGTGAGAAGCTGTCCATTCACACTTTTTGCTCAGGTTTGGCTCCCAACAATTGGTCGCATTCGGTATTTCTTCAGTCCCAACAGGAAAAAAATCAGTTCATGACGCCATCACGAGTGGGTGCATAAGAAATATATATGCTTTAAAAATGTCTCTATTGACTCTGCTTCCTTTCGTTTCCATATACACCTCCTATCTCGCCTCAATTGCCCTCTTCTATTCTATTCTTTCTTATTTCTCCCAAGTCTCTAGGCCAAGGTTTGCCCTTTACAAGCCTCAACATGAGCCACCAGTCAATAAGCAAACATTGAATATAGGGGAGATAATACCCCTGGGATAATCAAGTGATAGCCTATTATAGGGTCTCAATTGGGGAGTCTCCTTCATTTACCGAATGGGCTGAGCTCTAAAAAATATCAAGGAATGAACGATCAATTTTAAAGACACTTCAACTTCTTTGACTGATCTGAACTAGCAGGGCTTCCAAACTCATGAATACAATGTATATCTGGCATAAAGTTGAACCCAAAACCCTTGATCCATTTGTTATTAATTCAATACTAGGACTTTAGGCAACAAAGTAGGAAACCATGTTGCCTGCTTATCTTAGTACCCTATATGCTATATAGTTCAATGAATAATACCACCCATGGATATTGAGATACTGGTCTCTAGAGAACACCATTTCAGGTTATCGCATGACCTGTCTTTAAGCTGATCTGAAGGCTTCAGATACAGAATTAACTGACGCCCCTCACAAAATTCTAGAGGCTCTTAAGACTTTTGAGTCAATTGCTAAATCAACTGTATCTAAATATCAAGCTATTACTATGATAAATTCATCGGGCTGCCAATGTAGACTTATATCGAAATCTTATGGGGCCAACGTATTTTGCCCATAGGGAGCTTGCATGGTACTCGACTTCGGTTATCTGCCCCGATGCACTAAACTAGCCGACTAGTGGGATATAAAAGTTAGCCCTCCTATAACACCAATTAGCCATGCCGATATGTCTTGAGACGTCTATGTTTGCCTAATGTCACTACATAATCGTCTTCAGTAGGGTCTATATATAGACCTTATCAAATAAAATTGAACATAATTGGATATTTGCCGCTTTCATTTAACCGCTGTTCTGTCCGCATGCGGGATAATAAATCTGATTTACTTGGCTCAACTGTCAATGCAAACAAATTAAGCAAGCACAACTACATCAGGAATGATCCATGAAATGAAATAAAAAAAACCTTACAAGTACATTAACAGCTGTATTGATTGCAGTACTGCACTCCAGGGTATAATAATAGCTGAACAAAGTATAACAAACGTTGCAATATAACGTTGCAATATAACAAACGAAAAAAAACCTTTAAAGGGACATAAGAATAGTAAAATAACTATATTTTGAACGGGAGCGGAACAAAGTATAAACCATTGCAGCTAAGGCAGAGCCAAGAAAGCTTAGACCAAAGCTCTGATTAACCAATAACGTGGGAAACTCCTTACAACAATAATGGAACACCAAGGGCAAATAATGGAGCCAAGGCGTAAGCAATGTTGTCACCAGCGTAAGCGTTGAAAGCCTGACCAGCAGCATTGGTGAAGGAGGAAACCTCTGGGATAGAAGATTCATGAGTGGTCATTGATTCTGGAGCCCTAGAAGGAGCAGCGGAGGAGCCAGTTTCCTTTGGAGTAGAAGCAGAGTCACCAGCGCCGCCTAAGGCTGGTAAGATTCTGGAAGAGTACCATGGTAAACCGGTAACATAGGTGGAGATAGCAGCTTGATCCAATTGGCCATACAAAGTGGTGTAAGAGTTGTCAGTGTAGGTGGAAATTTGTTGGTACAAACCTAAGACACCGTTTGGTGGGATATGACCTTCTTGGACCCATGATAAATAATCAGCTTGATGGGCACCAATGTCACTTAGAACAACATTGATTTCTTGAACTTCAGCAGCACCTTGAGCGTTGACAGCTAGAGCTAGAGCTAATAGTGGTAGAGTGAATTGCATTTTTTAATATATCTGATGTAGAATTGGAGAACGAGAAAAGATAGTGTCATTGGAAACGGTGGCCTTTTATACCTCTTGAGGACTTCTCAGGGAGCTAAACCGTTACAGACATTACACAGATGATCCGTGGCTCTATTGAAGAGTATTCTACTTCTCACGCTTATCCAAATTGTGGGGAGGGTCTGTTTATCCATATGCAGTCTAGTGTAGTTTCCCTTTTAGGCTATTTCTTAGCAAAATCTGGGCAGCTTGCTTTTCTCGATCCGTCTCGAGAAGGAAGTTTTTTATTATTGAGCCGTTTATTTTCTTGGAGATATTCGGGTGAGGATCTGAGAAATGAATTACAAACAGAACAAAGAACAACCAGTGGCACAGTGCTTAAAGCTGTACTTATTCCCCTCCTCTACTCCTCTACCCCTTCTGCAGCTATATCCTGTACACACGTCAAGTTGCACTGAAACCACCATCTTCTTCCATTGGTCCCTGTTAGATACAACTGCCCCACAATGCAGGCCCTCGTTTCATTCCTGGCACAACACCTTGCCCATCACAGCTTCTTCCAGTACCACTTCGACAACTCGCTGAGTGCCCTCCTCACAACGCTGGCTGTGCTTCTCTTACTGGTTATCCTCGCCTACAAGCTGGTCTTCCAGATTGGCGTCTGGTGCGACTGGTGGGAGCTACCGGGTAAGGAGTACTTTCTTGACAAACCAGTCCATTGTGCGCACATTTACATCTCGGGTCATATACTCCAGAATGGTACGAGAAGCCAGATTAAACCATTGAAATTCCACTTGGAGTTCAGCCCGGAGGAGTATAACGAGAAGGACCCAGAGTTAGGTTCCACTTTGGGGTTTACCAGAAAGAAACTGTATTTCCTATTCAAGGACTCTCAATGGTTTAAACGATACGCACATGAGAAAAAACAACTCGTCTTCAAGATTGGTGATGTCAGAATTCTGGGGAAGAAGGGCGATCTGCTCACTGACGACGACAAGCCTCTGTGTCTGCTGGGCATTGAGACCGGTGACACTGTGAATGTCGAGTTTACTGTTTGACCTTTCAATCGTTGTTTTCAAAGGAGACCCTTCAAATACTTGAGTCCTACTACTATTAATGTTTTCATGTTGTCTTGTTATCACCCTATATAGTACTCCTAATTTAGAATTGCTCCTACAGCTGATTTAGGTAATGCATATCCCCATTCTGTTAAGGGATGACCCCTATATTGCCGTATATTCTCGCAGCCGTTGACTAGATTTTAAAGCTTGTAAAGAATTCGTCGTTTGGATCCAGCTGGTTGACTTTGTTCTCACCCCAAATCCAGAATTTTATCATCTTCTTCAGATTTGAATCGATAAGGTCATCGTGGATTATGGTATCATTATTGGTTAAATCGTCATCATTGTTAATATCTTGGTATTTCTCGTCATCGCTTCGGGTATCATAGTCACTAACCTTGCGATCTTGCTCAAATTCAACTAGATGTTCAGAGTTTTCCATTATTATGGACTTGTTTATCAACTCAGAGATATCCCTTCTCAGTTTGAACTTCAATAACTCTTTCAATTTTGTGGGTAACTTGTCTAAAGACTTCGTCTCGTTATTCGAATACAGTAGCAATGTCATTGCCAATTCAAGTTCTTCCATGAACTTGGTGTTCTTGATGGCCTTATTTGTAAGCTTTTCTTGAGCGAATTTAATGATGTTCAGGATGAATTCATGTCTATCTGTCTGGTTCTCTGTATTAATGGGGACTTTGATCATCTCTATCAAATTCAACAACAGTAGCTTAAAATATAGGAACTGGTTCTTCTCTAGCAAATCCGGGAAGTGCAAGTTCAGCTTGTTGATAACCTTCTGGATTTCTCCATTGAGTATGTTTTGTTTGATGTCCTTTCTAAACCGTATTGAGTTGAATCCGATGAAGGACCTGTCTTTGGAGGACTCCAACTCTATGCCAATCTCTTTGGCAAACTTTGCACTGGTGGACTCGTAGCCCTCGAAGATCAGGTAATCCAGTATTAACTTGTTGATTTGCGTCTTATCAATGTTCTGGGCCCCGGCCAATCTCTCCCACTCGTTCATTATGGTCCTTCTACCTGTAGCTCTGTTGGTTTAATGTATTGTTACTCCTCCTTAACACTTCGAGTTTGTGTCAAAACTTTCTGCACAAGGCCGAGCACCGCGCTGGTGCGTTTGTGCAGACACTTTGCAGAAAAAGGAAACGACCAGAAAAAAGTTGACGAAACTTCTGTTTGAATTCAAATCAGCAGAGCAACAATTCGCCACATTCGCCACATTCGCCAGAACCCCGTTTCTACACTTTCTGGCTACCTGTTTCACACTTATTACCGTTTCGCACTTTTACTCTCTACGGTCTCCAAGGCTGTTCTGAACCTCAATTTTGATTGTGTTTGGACTGTTTTTTGTCCGTCAACAAGTGGCGAATCAACTCATTTTAGAGCCTTTCTTCTGTCTTTCCAGTGCTGCCCGTGTCCATCTTCCTCTAGAAGTGTGTCGCTGCAGTGCTCTTATATAACTTTTTGCTATAATAAACTTATTGCAACAGACCTTTTTTGCCCCATTCTATAAAGGCTTAACAACCTTTATTCTTTAGACTTATACCCATCATCACCCTTCAATAACTCCCTCCCATAGGTAATTTTAGCTGGTTTAGAACAAGAGATAAACACATAGATCTAATGGATTCAAACGTTAAGGACCTTGAAGCTGTCGGTGAGGATTTCTATCTCTTTTTGAATGATCTGAGTTTTAACTCAAGACCAATCATTACAAACTTGACCCAGATCGCCCAAGAGAACGTTAATGCTGCTCAATACATTGCTAGAGCTGTAGAGAAGAGAATTGAGAAAGTGAGTATCTTGGACTTGTTATTCCACATTATTATTGTAGACACAAAAGTACTAACATTTCAATTTTTAGGCTGTTCCTACTCAAAAGCTGTACTCATTTTATCTGCTAGATTCAATTTCAAAGAACGTTGGTAGTCCTTACACACTACTATTTGGCTCCAATCTATTTCAAACATTCACACAGGCTTATCTATTGGTTGATGACAATAACCGAAAGAAATTCATTGACTTGTTCAAGACTTGGAAAAGTGCCACCACCTCGTCCGGTTTACCATTGTTCCCAAAGGAGCCAATTGATAAGATCGAACAATTCCTGATTAAAGCCAGTACCATCTATCAACAGCAAATGCAAACTTCAAGATCATCAACACCACAACTGACGAACCAATCATTGTTCCCTATCGTTGACAAGCTATTGTACTTGACGAACCAAAGATTATTGGCAAATCCGCAAGACAGCACTATTCATCAGAAACTCCAAATCATTGGACAGTTGAAACAAGCTTTACAGACAGAAAACTTGCCACCACAATCATTGGTCCAAGTGCAAAAACAATTAGATGATATGACTAAGCATGAAGAGAGTTATCTAAGAAATACACCAGTTATCCATTCACCAACTCCAAGAAGTGGTACTCTTCAGCCACATTCATCACAACATTCATCTCAGCACACTCCACAGCAACAGCAACAGCAACAGCAACAATCCCAACCACGATTACAACAACCACAGTCATCATTACAACCATCTGTTGTTCCTAACTTATCAAATCTACTACAGAATGTGCCTCCAGAGAAGAAAAGTAACCCATTAGGTCTTTTGAACAATCTCATGAGCAATGGTGGTCTCAAATTGCCTTCAACTAAGCCGAAAATCTCTCCTGGTGCCCCAAATACTGATTTGTCTTCCTTATTGAGCAACCTTGAGAAGAAAGGCCTAGTTAAATCTAAGGCACCAATCACATCAACATCAGTTTTGAAGTCACTGCTAACCAAAAAGTCAGGCAGCTCTTCTCCATCTACTCCTCAAGTCAAAGTCAGTGAATTTGCCAAATTTGATCTAAATTCCAAGTTCTTAGGCGTTGATCCAACAGACATTTACGTCAACACTTTCTTCACAAAGAGACCAAACAAGTGTGGTCAATGTGGTAAAAGATTCCACTCTTCCATTGAGGGCCAAAACCTACGTCGTGAGCATCTAGATTGGCATTTCCGCGTTAACAAAAAGTTGAAGGAAGGAAGAAACCCACAATCAAGGAATTGGTACTTGGACGATGAAGCATTTGTCAATTTTAGGGACGATGAGATCTTTAGTAGTGAAAACCACGAAGAACCAGCAGTTAAAGAAGAGAAAGTTGAATTGAAGAGAAGTTATGTTACTGTTCCCTCAGATTCTACGGATATGTCCGTTGTTTGTGGTATTTGTAAAGAAACCTTAAAAGGTACTTATGACGATGAACTAGGTGAATGGATCTGGGACAATGCAGTGAAATCCAATGGGAAAGTATTCCATTCCAGTTGTTTCCAGGAAACTTCAAAGACTGGTTTGTTGGCTAATTTGATCCCAAATAAGAGAAAGAGAGAAGATGACAAGAAGTTTGATTTAAATATGCTCAAAAATATTGTTTCAAATGTCAAGTTAGAAGAGGGCCCTCAATTCAAGAAAGAGAAGATATAATCAGAAGAACTAATATTTTTTACTAAAATCTTACGGCACCATTTAATGATAACGTTGAATTCTGTAGACTTTTATAGATTTGTATATTTTATATGCAAGACCTAGAATCAATCTAGTTTTGACCTAAACATTTCAAGATGTCACTCCAGACATTCTTTGGGCTTTGAGAAGCGTCAATACCAGACCAGATGTTAGTTTTCTTGTAGTATTCAACAATTGGTTCAGTTTGCTTGTGGTAGGTCACTAATCTTTTCTTTAAAGCTTCAGCGTTGTCATCAGATCTTTGAATTAATGGTTCCCCAGTGATATCATCAGTCATATTCTTCTTTGGTGGGTTGAATTCCTTGTGGTATGATCTACCGGAAGCTGGGTGAACTAATCTGCCAGTGATTCTTGAGACCAATAATTCGTCATCAATCTTTAGTTCAACAGCTTTTTCTAATGGCTTACCAGATTCAGCTAACATAGAGTCCAACTTTTCAGCTTGTGGGATAGTTCTTGGGAAACCATCCAAGATGAAACCGTTCTTACATTCTGGGTTAGAAGCTAGTTCGGATTTGATCATGTTCACCATGATATCATCGGAGACTAAACCACCTTGGTCCATGATTTTCTTAGCTTCTAGACCTAATTCAGTCTTCTTGGCAACTTGAGATCTCAGCATATCACCAGTGGCTAAGTGACAAGCACAGTATTTCTCCTTTAGGTTTGGAGCTTGAGTACCTTTACCAGCACCTGGTGGACCAATCAAGACCATACGGATTGATTTAGGAACAACTGGGACCAAACCGTTTTTTTGTTCCAATTGGACAATACGGCTTTGTAAATTGTGAACTAACTCTTTCAATTCTTCAACAGTGGACATTTTTATTGTTGAATGATGAGGATATGTACGATAAGAGGGAAGGACTCTTGTTTGTTCAACATTTCACGTTTTTTCCTCGACAACGAAAATTCTGTGAATTTGGTTGGACAAAAGTGACCAAATTAACGGGCGAAAGAGCAACCACGTGATCAGTCTATCACGTGACTTGTAGTAGCATCTGACTGTGGAGAATTCATCCGGTTTTTTCTTCTGTGAAATTAGGGCGTGTGGCGTAGTTGGTAGCGCGTTCGCTTAGCATGCGAAAGGTCTCCGGTTCGACTCCGGACTCGTCCAAATTTTTGCATTTTTTAGACTTTTTGGCGCCGAAATCCCATGAAGAAAGACTCCCAAAACAAACTCTCACAGAAACTATTCAGGACACATGACAGGCACATTTCAAGTCCCATCTAACAAAACAGAAAACAAAAAAGAAATTTCTATATATCTTATGTAACATTCTAACCATTCACGAAAAAAGAAAGAAAAAAAAAACCATCAATTTATTCAAGAAACTCACATTAGGGTTCACATTGACACTTTAAAGCTACCGGAGTCTCACGGTGGTTCTACTCTCATGGAGTCATCAACTCAATTGCATGGTAAGACAGGTAGTCCAGAGGACAGCTTTATTTACCCGTCACTTCTCTTGCACCAGCCTCAAAACCGTACCATGAACGAAGGATCTTCAGTCGTTGGCTACAGAGATTGCTGCTAGAAAAGTCGACTTCATAGTATTTCCTTTGAGCGACTCCCTCAATGGTAGTTTTGGAAAATCCTACAAGCCTGGTTTCTTGGAGAAACCACCTAGGTTCAATCTTGGGCAAATCGAACACCACCAGTTCCCGAGAAACACAGCTGACTGACTATAACGGTGCACGGTGATACAGGTGTAGAAACTACGCCACCAAGCTAGTACACCATAAGGAGAAACGCCAAGTTACAATTGGAATTTGGAAAAGTTTAGGTTTCAACAAAGACCAACCGACACCATCAAACAAAAGAATAAGCACATTACACTAAAAGCACATCAGTCCCTAAATAACTCACACAACACTAAGTTTAAATACAAAGGTGACCACACAAAGAAAAAAAATATGGTTCTTTAGCGGAAAACGCAGGGTGTCTTAGGTGGAAAGCATTTTGTTAATAATGTGGCTCCTATACTTTTTTGCATGGCTGAAAACTGACACAAACACGTCCACAGTTATTAGAAAGATTTTCTACAAACGGATCTTGATAGAAGCTCATTGTAATGCCTTTGCTTGAAGATTAAGTCCGTCTTCCCCAATGCAATGATGCGTGCTAGAGAAATGGAGCTTGAGGGAAAGCTAGATACGCACTATGGCGTTCTTCCCAGAAGCCAGATCGTTTTGGTCGTTTGGTGCTTGATTTTAGGTGCTGTCTTGACTATGGGAGATACAGCTGGTATTTCAGTCGCTTTGCCATATATTGCCAAGGACTTGAATGCTTCAAAGACCATTCAGTGGGCCGGTACCGTCTTTTCTATCTCCAATTCAATCTTCACGGTTCTATCCGGTCGTTTTGCTGATATTTTTGGAAGGAGAAATTTGGTCATTGGCTGTCTAGTGACCGCAGGTGTCTTCCAGTTGGCACAAGGTCTAGCTCGGACAGGTCCACAGTTCTATGTCTTTAGGGCAATTAGTGGTCTAGGATGTGGTGGTGTCATCCCTTTGTCTATGATCATCATCGCCGATATTGCGACGCCTAATGAAAGGGCTAAATACCAAGGTTTGCTTGGTTTTGGGATTGGCCTAGGAAGTGTCGTTGGCTTCTTTTTGTTTGGTGGGCTTTCTGAAAGGAGAGATGAAGGGTGGAGAGATACATTTTACTTGCTTTGTCCAATATCAATCGCTGCTGGTATTGTTGTTTGGTTTGTTGTCCCTAACAGCCAGTCAAAGTTGTCCAAAAGAGAGATATGGGTGAACTTGGACTACCTAGGCGTGCTAACAGCCGCTGTTTTCATAGTATTCTTCCTAATACCGATGAATTGTGGCGGTATTATATTTGAGTGGTCGAGTCCGTTGATCATTGTATTCTTCGTTCTTGCTGGTATGTTCTTTATTGCATTTTTGCTAATTGAAGGTTATGTTGCAAGATTGCCTATTATTCCACACAAGATCTTCAAGAATATCGCTGTTTGCAATATATTGTTTCAGTCCTGTCTTTATGGTATGGTGTTTTTCTCAGTTACTTTCTATTTCCCTCTTTACTTCACTGTTGTGAGGGGTTTCAGCACTATGGCTACCTCAGGAATGATGCAGTGTATTATGGTACCTTTGTGTCTTCAGTCAAACATTTCGGGTAGAATCATTACAAGAGTTAAAAATTATAACTATGTTATCTGGACGGGGTACTCTGCTTGGGTGTTGAGTAATTTCTTGCTTTTAATCTTGGACGAAGATAGACACTTGTGGGTTGTTGGTGTTATTCTATTTATCATGGGAAACGGTATTGGCTGGACGTTTCAGCCCTCACAGCAAGCTCTCCAATCTCAATCCGACATCAAGGATAGAGCCGTTATCATGGGTTTGAGAAATGCTTTGAGATTCCTAGGGAACGCTCTCGGTATAGCTCTGTCATCTTTGATCTTTACACACACAATAATAAATGAGACCAGCTCCTCAGACGGCCTAACACAGTTCGAGAAGGACTTCGTTCTAAGCCATATGACTGCCAGATTTCACATTGAGACTATCACCACTGATCCTGAAACAATTGCCCTTATCAAAGGCATATACATGATGGCTGTTAGGCACTTGATCTATTTCTGGATACCAGGTATCGGTATTTGCTGGGCTTTGTCGTTCTTCATTGTGGACACTGGCATGACGAGCAGAGCTGAAGCCGAGCAAAAGGATATTGAGCTGGGTGATATAGATTTGCTTAACAGAAAAGGTGATACAGTTGACTCTACTTCGATAGGGCGGTGTGTGTCTGAGAAGAATCTCTACCAGGAAAGAACCACGCCTCTGGTTAGTTCTAGAAAATCTGGAGAGATCGCACGTTCATAATGACACAAGTCTAACGTTGCTAATATCTATGCCTCTAAATTATAATTACGACATAGCCTCGTTCTCTGGATCCTGTTACTAAGGTTGTAAAATGTTAGCAAGCTTAATATAATGAATGGCCCAATATCAAAATAGTTATGCTGCTGCGCATGTCAGATCTGGTGAGCCTGGGGAAATGTTGTATCTGTGGCAGAAGCATTACAGCTAATCTAAATACACGCCTAGTCGACGTTGAATTTGCATAGTCTGTTGTCCATCGGCACCTTTATCAATGGTATCGGTGAATGCCAAGCTTAAGTTCTTCTGGACTTTGTTTCTTCAGTGTGTTTGTCAGCTATTAGATCCCAGATTATATTCTCCAAGAGCTATCGACACCTAGGTTAAGTGAGATAGCATTAATCTGTCATTTGAAGGACTGGTGGCTAGATTTTCATTTTTAGTCTGTTCCTACTTTGAATTTCTTTGTTGGTACCATCTGGTGCCTCATGGTCGTAATTAACGCCCACTAATCTAGCGATAACAATCAGATCCAATGATTCTTTCACTACTGGAGGAGGATCTACGAGAAGACGGTGAATTCAAAAGGACCAAAAGTCACTCACCACCATCCTACTCAGTTGACAGCATCATTGTGAAAGGTGACTTTCTCCCTGTCTACCCTTTCTTGCTGGGCTGGGTCGCTATCTATCTATTTTGCTATCAATTAGCTGTTCAAAACAGAAGTTGTGCCAGCTATATAAATCAAGTTTTGTTCTTTAAGCCTAAGTTTGCCTTTGAATAATCTGTCAAATTTCCGTGTCAATAGGCGACAGTTATGTGAGAATAAAAGAATCTTAAACTCTATTTACAGGATCCTTAGGGCAGGAGACAGCGAGTAGAGGGGCCTACAGCAATATAAGTTCAATAAATTTGTAAATATAAACGAATACTATATATAAAGGAGTGCAGGTCAACTAAAGACAGCAGAGTCGGCAAGATACCCAAATATGGGATATAATTAAACATTAAGCATGGTGTAAATGAAAATCAACAGATCAGACACTGTCGTTTGTTGGGTACTTACCCATCTCTGGTCCAAAGTAGCCTCTTTCGGTGGCAGTAATATCCTTCAAAGCTTGTCTACCATTACCACCATCAATACCAGCGAATGGGACGTTGTTACCCCACCAATCAACGGTCTTTGGATGGTATTGAACAGCAAAGAATATAATCACAGATGACAATGCAATTGCAGAGCTCATAGCTGCTGAAAACACATAGGTGTACTTTGCGAACCAAGCTGTATAGTGCCTCTTGATGTAGAACATAAAGGCGAAACTCAAATAGAAACCAGGAATCACGTAACCCAAGTTGTATGGGGCATAAGTGTTCAGTATACCAGTAACCACGACTGTTGGCTCAAAGTGTTTCGGCCAGTATCTTGGAGCCCAACGCATAATAGCGATAAACAATAGTGCCAATAAGAAACCTATTAAGAAAGTGTACTTGATAGCTGGGTAAATACCGTTGAACATGATCTTTGGACCAATATAACCCCATAACACGGAAGCAGCGTAGTAGGTTCTTTCGTTTGGACAAGTGAATTTTTGCTTTTGGTGAAGTTCACACATACCATCGATGTTAGACAAGGACCAGTTCACGACGCCAATGAAGACAAACCCTTGGATGATAGTACCAATAATTTGGGCTCTGAACAAAGCACGAGGTGGAACCTTAGCATAATGAGCAATCTTTTGAGCAGCAACAAAGTTTTCAGCTTGACCATCAATGTTGTAACCTAAAGCCTTCAAGGTCATCATAGCCATACCGTCGTTGGTAGCGTAACCGACAATCAGTTCAACCAAAACGTTCATACCGTACTGAATACCAGTCACAGCGTATAGTAAAGCAAATGGAATCAAGAAAACTAGGTTAATACCAATGACGAAGAAGATACCCCAAACAGGAGTGTTGGTCTCTGGGTACTTCTTCACAGTGATAATGGCAAAGACCAAGGAGAGAACTAAGGTGATTAAGAACCAAGAGTCAGGTGTCTCTTTATAGACAGACATCTTTCTAGAATTAGGATCTGGGTAATTCAACAAAGTCTTTCTCTTTTCATCTGATGATTTGAAGTTGAAAGGAGCCTTTTTGAAGTTGATAGCGGCTTCCTTCAGCTCAGTCCAAACTAAAGTTAGAGCGTACTTGATGGTGGCCCATTCAGAGTAACCGTTGTATAAGAAGGAAAATGGGTAGACGAAGAAGAAAGAAGAGTAGACAACAATGTTGGCAGCGGTGTAAAATGGTGGAGAGTAGGCTTGGTACTTTTCAACGTCAAATTTACTCTTTTCGTTTAGAACCTCAGCTACTTGGAAAGGCTCAGCAGTGTTAGTGTAAATAGTGTTACCGTTGATTGGCAAGTAAGCAGTCCATTTGTAGTTCTGGTAATAGAAACCCAAGATGATGAATAGACCAACAAAAGTACCAATAAACAGGTTAAGAGTTGTCATGAATGGGACACCAATTGGGGCAAAGACACCGTTAGCAACGTTCCAATCAAAAGTTGGAATAGGGTTGAAACCCATTCCTAAAACAGAACCTGTAACAACAGCTAAGTTAAAGTTGTCAGGCTTGATCCAAGTCATCCAGTTGAAGGTTGATAAAGCTTGGAACAAGTAATCTGGGATCCAGAAGTAGACGAACATAATACCGAAACAAGTCCAGAAGAACTTATACTTAGAGATGGTCCAACCGTTAATGCTTTCACGGACATCGGCTTTCAATAATGCCCTGTTCAAAGCAATAGATGGCAAAGTTGTTGGCCAAACAGCACGACCTGGGTAAATAACGAATTTTCTCAATAGACCTGCAAATGAGAAACCCATCAATTGTGTTGAAAAGACTAAGAAGAATTGATAACCGAAGTGGACCCAATCGTGGTGGTAGAATTTGACTTGAGTAACAATGTTGTAGGAAACGTAAACGTTGGAAGAAGAGGCCATGACCATTAAAGTAGCAAACATTTGTTCCTTGAAGGTGTATGGACCAGGGTTAAGACGCCATTTATGGCCAAAGACATTGAAGGTTTTGTCAGGAAAGATTCTTTCCCAGACTTTACCACATGGATACATCAAAACGGAACAAATTGAAGTACTAAGAGCAATCGAAGGCTGTCTGTGAGAAAAGAATTCTTTAATACCAGAGGCAATGATCAGCCAGACAATGGCAATAGAGTAAGATCTGATGGTTTCACATGGTTCAGTTGGATCGTTGAAAACATCAGTAACAGCTCTGACTTCAGGATATGGAGAATGGTAGAAGATAATACTGGCTTCCAATTTGGCCTTGAAGTTGGTTTCAGAGTCAGCATCAATAGCAAGTTCTCCGTTGTTGATTGAAGTCAGATATTCGTAAATATCGCTTGGAAAATTAGCATCACCAGCATGATCGTTGACAGCTTCAGCGATAATTTCCAAAGTTCTTTCATTGGACATACATAGACACTTGTCTAAGAAGTATTTGGCATTGAATGGTAAATCAGCAGCGGACTTCTCCAAGTATTCAAGCCCGTGACCAGATCTGGTCAATAGCAGCTTGATGGACTCAGTGGATAAGGTAGACAAGAAAGCTTCCAGCTTTTCATCGTCTAAGTGAATGTTTTCAGCGGAGCCAAAAAGTTCACCTGGAGCTTCTAAGCCACCATGGGTTTCAATGGCTTGTAGGTCACCTAGTGTTTCGACCTTGACATCTCCAGACGAGATGCTCTTGGTAGGAAATTTCTCATTATCTGATAAGTTGGCCATCTTTACTTCTTGTTGTTGCAAGGGTCAAAGTTAGAAGATGAGTCAACAAGTATCTTGACTGGGGAAGGGTTCACAAAGATGGATAATGGAAAGTGCAAGATAATCTATGGTGACAGAGTTTGTTTTCATGGGGAATTCGACGGGCTTTATAATAAAACAAGGGAAATAATGCATGCTGCTAATCCCTTGATAGAAGAGTGTTGCATTAAGCGATTTGGGATTGGTTTGTACTCTGGACTTTGTGGTCCCACACATTAGGTCCTGATAACGTCACTCAAAGCAGCGATAAGTAGATAAAGCGTGATAGCTGGACAGGAGCCGTACGAGTCAGAAACCAGGAATGGCGTTCTCAGTGGTCAGGTCTTGGAGAATTGTGGCTGCAGCACGCTGTGCCTATGTGCGGAGCTGGACAGCTGGGCATCTGGCATCTCCGCAGCGAAGCTTTGGATCTTGGAAGTCTTGGTCTGGGCTGGCGATGAAAGTTGGCACCCAGTGTTTGGTTAAAGACAACCAGGTCACCCCGTGCGGGTGGCCCTGTTTTACCGCCGCAAAAACTCTCGTTCGTGATCTTTAAAGCTTCTTCGATCAAGGGTGCAATTGCCGAGGCACATGTGGATTGCCTGTACTTTCATGCACGATCTAGGAATTAAAACGTACAACCATGAAACAACGGAAAGGGAAAACGCAGAGCTGAAAAAGAGCGGTGTCGGATTTCTAGAGGTAGCCCTGCAATATCATGGCCCAATATACATAAATTGGTCTGTGGCAGAGTAGAAAGTGTCCTTTGGAGTGCACACAAGGGGCTAGATCTTGATTCTGTTTACCAACAACCTCCTGATCCGGCTAGCGGGCTTTTTTTTATCGCACTTTCGCCAACTCCTGTCAAAAATCCAACAGTTGCGCGATAATTAATTTCTTGGCTGTCTCCATCAGTGATGTGGAACGGTAAACAACTGTGTTGGTGTGAGGTGGTATTGGGAAGTTACAAGCTTCGCGCCATGAATCAAAAATATACTTCTCCCCTCGACCGCCACACCAAGCTGATCCTTGACTGAGACTTCCTATCTCGTTATTGACAGGCACTATCTACTGGATTCGCAGTGAAATCGAAGACTCCCAATTAAGGTTGAAGTTTGAACAGCTCTTGCATGTATATGCATGTATGTTTATGCATTCTCAAGAGTTGTTGTTACGTAAGATTCCAAAGTGATGGAACCCAGTGACTCCTGTGGTGTGTCTTGTGTCGAACATACCCTGTAAGGTTCCAACGATTTTCAAACCGGCATCTGCTCTCTGTAAGAGTAGGAGACCCTATGTATCATCCGTATCATCGATTTAAAGCCTTGTGTCTTGTTTTAGAGGACCTCCTGTGTGGAGTGTGTCACATTGTGCTTTTATGCTTCGAATATTGGAGTTCTTGGTTTGTGAGCTGAAGGGAAGAAAGACAATCGCGTAGGTGCTACAGCTCTGCCCACAGAAACAGAACGCAGCTTCTACTGAAACTCGGGGCTAAATGGGTCTTGAGTCCTGCATGTTTACCCCAACGAAGCCATTCTTTAAATTCGCCACCATCAATATTTCATCACCTCCCTAAGAACTGGCACCTAGCTTGGAGGAATCTTAACCGCAGTACCAGATCAGAGAGGTATGCAACTGTGATAAGAGATAACTAGAAATCTGGATAGAGCTTGATTTTGATTCTGGTTCTATATCAGGAATTCTGGTTGAGTTACTCACTGGCACCACAGTTCGGCAGCTGAACAGAGTCAACGTTGAAGTTGGACTTTAAAAACAAAGGCACGGCTCCAACGCTATAATGCAACAAGTAACATACCCAACTAATTTCAAAGGTCACTTCCGTTACAGGTCCAATAGCACTGATTGGATTTGATTAAGATTGACAAGAAGTCTAATACACTTCTTGTGGTTAACGCTATGGTTGCTCCTGATTATCTGGAGAGTTTTGAGGAACCCTTTGCCCTTTGCAGGAAATGCTGAATAGTGAACCACAAGCTTGCTACGCAATAGCTGCCGGCTTATTGATCGGCCCGTCGATCCAGCTTATCTAGTGCTTCTCTCCAGCTCTTTAAGCCTTTGACGACAGATGCCTATCTCTAGGAGTAGCCACCGAGTGTTTGTCTGCATGCTTCCCTGTAACACATTCGGGAATCTCTAACTTGAGCTTCTTCTTTAAATCTCAAGGCTGGACTGATTGATCTAGACGAATACTCACTTCCGTTATTCAGGTTGAAACTAGCCAATCCTGGATTACTGCTTCCGGCGTTCTCATCAAGTTTTCAAAAAAATATCTGACATGCAATATTATGTCTCATGCATCTGAGATACACGACACGGCTAAGTAGGTTCTGATAAAGTGGATGTTGAACCTCTAAAGATAACAGATGATAAGATAGTTGAAACTCAGCAGTAATGCTCCTGACTGAGCCTTGCTCCTACATTTCAGCTTATGATACCACAAAACCAATGGTTGCTAGGCCAGGTTCGTCTCTCCTCAAGTGACCTATCGTTCCTTGCATTTTACACAAATTCGCAGCTCTGCAGAAAAAATAAAAGGAAAACCCGCAAGTGCGTCCAAGCTATGCGTCTTGACCGTTACGGCTTGGGATTTATTCTAACCCCAATGGAGATAGGTCCAGCGTGCTCTCTGGGATGTCACGATTATGGCGAGATATCGGCCAAGGAATTTGGTTTTTCACTATTGGTAGCTCTGTCATATATGTTTTTTCGAGACTTTGTTAGGATTTAGTCCTCGTTGTCCCATTCTTCTAACCCTTTTGTTCCACGTATGGCGTTGCTCAAACGAGATTAGGCATTTTTCAGGTCTGTTAAGTCAATGTAATTGTCTTAGTGGTGAAAACCCGGGATAGGGATTCGTCCTGTGCAATTTGGGCCACCGCACGACGCACTTCGTACGATTGTTTCAACAGGGACTGTCCGCGATAGCATCAATGTTGCACCTCGGTAAGCTGACGATCGGCTGACTATGATTTTCTCGATTTGGTCACCAAATTCGCATGACTTCAAACAGAGTCAGAAAGTGGGTCTGAGACAGATAACATGCTGCGATAGAATTATGCGAACAAGTACATGTTAAATCTCAACAGCTTATTGGCTCACGATAAAACTTCGGAATATCGACGAATTCTATGCAGTTCTAACAATCTCCCGTCGGAAATATGCTATTAAGATACATAGACTGTTAAGATTAGCAACCTAGCGAGCTGATTTGGCCAAGAGTCAGAAGTTTGTCAATTCTTGTCTTCGTCACCAGCCTCCCCTGGCAAGTGCCAGCTTGTATGCCTATCCAATGGGCGCTGCTTCATTGGGTTCCATGAAACAACAAAAAAGGAGTATTCTAGCGTACCAGGCCAGGAAATGATGTTCTAGAGACTTGCTTCAGACTTTGCCTACTTGGACTCCCGATTTCAAAACTTCAGATTAAATATTTACAGTACTCTCAGAATTTCAAAACCAAATACTATAAGCACTGCTAACTTAGACGTGTCAGACGCTCTCGTTGGTTGGGTAGTGCCCAATTTCGGGGCCAAAATAGCCTCTATCAGTGGCAGTAATGTTTTTCAGAGCTTGTTGGCCAACACCACCATCAATACCAGCGAATGGGACGTTGTTACCCCACCAATCAACGGTCTTTGGATGGTATTGAACAGCAAAGAATATAATCACAGATGACAATGCAATTGCAGAGCTCATAGCTGCTGAAAACACATAGGTGTACTTTGCGAACCAAGCTGTATAGTGCCTCTTGATGTAGAACATAAAGGCGAAACTCAAATAGAAACCAGGAATCACGTAACCCAAGTTGTATGGGGCATAAGTGTTCAGTATACCAGTAACCACGACTGTTGGCTCAAAGTGTTTCGGCCAGTATCTTGGAGCCCAACGCATAATAGCGATAAACAATAGTGCCAATAAGAAACCTATTAAGAAAGTGTACTTGATAGCTGGGTAAATACCGTTGAACATGATCTTTGGACCAATATAACCCCATAACACGGAAGCAGCGTAGTAGGTTCTTTCGTTTGGACAAGTGAATTTTTGCTTTTGGTGAAGTTCACACATACCATCGATGTTAGACAAGGACCAGTTCACGACGCCAATGAAGACAAAACCTTGGACGATAGTACCAATAATTTGGGCTCTGAACAAAGCACGAGGTGGAACCTTGGCGTAATGAGCAATCTTTTGGGCAGAAATGAAGTTCTCAGCTTGGCCATCAATGTTGTAACCTAAGGCTTTCAAGGTCATAAGTGCCATACCATCATTAGTGGCATAACCGACAATCAGCTCCACCAAAACGTTCATACCATATTGAATACCGCTGACGGCATACAATAGAGTGAAGGGAATCAAAAACACAAAATTGATACCAATGACGAAAAATATACCCCAGACTGGCGTGTTAGTCTCTGGATATTTCTTCACGGTGATGATGGCAAAGACCAGGGAGACAATCAAAGTGATTAAGAACCAAGTATCTGGGGTCTCATTGAAAACTGACATCTTTCTTGAATGTGAATCTGAGTAGTTCAGCAATGTCTTTCTCTTTTCATCTGATGATTTGAAGTTGAATGGATTCTTTTTGAAATCAGCGTACCCATCTTTCATTTCACCCCAGATCAATCCAAAGGCATATCTGATAGTATTTAGTTCTTTGTAACCGTTAAATAAGAAGGAAAATGGATATACCATAAAGAAGGCGCCATATAAGATCAAATTGGCTGCAGTGTAGAAAGGTGGAGAATACTTTTGGTATTTCTCAACGTCAAACTTACCATCGGCTCCCAAGACCTCTTTGACTTCATAGCTTTCCCCTGTGTTAGTAAATATAGTGTTGGAGTTAATTGGCAGGTATGCAGTCCATTTGTAGTTTGACCAGTATGTACCAATGATAATAAAGAAACCAAGCAATGTACCAGCAAAAAAGTTAAGAGAAGTCATGAAAGGGTAGTTGAATGGGGTTAGGACAGTTGTAGCAACATTCCAGTCGAACGATGGAACTGGGTTCAGACCTAGGCCGCCGATAGAGCCAGTAATTGTAGCCAAATTGAAGTTATTTGGACTGATCCATGTGATCCAGTTAAAGGTTGAAAGAGCTTGGAATAAATAGTCTGGGATCCAAAAGTAGACAAACATACCAGCAAAGCAAATCCAGAAGAATGAGTATCTAGATATGCCCCAGCCGTTAATAGTCTCATGGACAGCAGGTTTCAGCAAAGCCCTGTTTAACGCAAGGTTTGGTAGAACAGTTGGCCAAACTGCGCGGCCTGGATAGATCACGAACTTTCTTAATAGACCAGCAAAGGAGAACCCCATAAGTTGAGTAGAAAAGACCAAAAAGAACTGATAACCGAAGTGAACCCAATCATGGTGATAGAATTTGACTTGGGTAACAATATTGAAAGACACATAAACATTGGCTGAGGCAGACATAATCAACAAGGTGGCGAACATTTGTTCTTTGAAGGAATACGGACAAGGGTTTAAGCGCCATTTGGAACCAAAGACATTGAGAGTGACATCAGGGAAGATCTTCTCCCAGACTTTACCGCATGGATACATCAAAACAGAGCAAATCGAGGTACTAAGTGCAATCGAAGGTTGTCTATGGGAGAAAAATTCACCGATACCAGACGCAATGATAACCCAAAAAATGGCGATGGTGTAAGATCTAATCGTCTCACACGGTTCAGTAGGATCATTAAAGACATCAGTGACTGATCTAACTTCAGGATATGGAGAGTGGTAGTGACAAATGATGGCTTCTAGCTTAGCTCTGAAGTTAACTTCTGGTGAACAGTCAATTGCAAGTTGACCAGAATTGATTTCATTCATGAAAGACCAGACATCTGATGGGAAATTTGTGTCGCCCTCATGGGCCTCAACAGTCTCACGTATCAAATCCAAAGTTTTTTGGTTGGTGATAGAAGTGATCTTATCTAAGAAGTATTTCGCTTCCAGTGGTAGCTCTGCAGCAGTTTTGTCCAAGAACTCTAAACCGTGACCTGATCTTTCTAAAAACAGCTTGATTGATTCAGCATCAAGGGTTTGTAGGAAAGCATCTAATTTCTCATCATCTAGGTTCAAGTACGCCGATGGATCATAGGATTCACCTTCCAACTCACCACGGCTTGGGGAACGAGTTTCAGTGAAGCTGTCCACATTTAATTCTTTGGTGTCTATGCTTCCTGTAGAAAGCTTCTCTTCGGTCTTTTTTTGGTCCTCAATCATCCTTTGCTGGAACCTGGGGTGCAGCTTTAAAGACTCTTTGGTCGGGCTAAATATCGAAAATTGGTTTATCTGCCAGAATTGGGGACTTACAGCTTATTTATAAGGCGTTGCTGTGAAAAGCTCAAACGATCGATGACTCCATGGGGAGAAAGATCATGGATAAGGTGCAACTCTAGAGCCATTTTTGATTTCGGCATGCACCATGCAAGATGTGGTTCCTTTGACCAAATATACAGTGTCTAAAATATTTTGCCGTGCAAGAAGACGCTATGAACACAAGATGCTGCATGAATTGGGGGAATTCTCGGCAGAAAAATAATGACTTGCCATCTCACTAGTGCTAGTCACCTTTAGCGGCCTGCAGAGTTGGCCGTTGAATGATGACCTTTCCTACGTTTACTACAAAGAAAAGAGTCTTGTATGTTGCTGAGGTGACGTAATTCCAACTTGAATGTCCAGGAACACAGAGAAGTCAGAAACAGAAAAAGTAGTCGGTGATTGGGTAAACTCTTATGGATCGAACCCCTCAGGAGCATTCTCTCTATTTTAACCCTGTTCAGGTAGGCCAGCGCCGTGCGTTGAAGGCTCCACGCTGTTCTCCGTAAATTAATTATGATACATCACAGGCCGAGAAGCCGGTCTCTTGCCTGTTATGATGCAATTTCTGAAATAGGTGAATCATGATATGCTTCGATCTATTGCGTTATATAAGTCGGTCACGACTGTAAACCACCTACCTTTTGAGTTTGTGAGCCTTCTTTTTGACAGGATTCCTCGCTGAGGCTTGGCAACGGTTTTAAAAAACGATTGAGTTTTGGTTCGGTCAGGCGAAGTCTCTAAGCTCACTCAAAAATATCCCGCTTTTTCGTAGACCTTTTTTTTAACGATCAAGTTTATATTAAGTTATATAAAAGTTTCCTACTGTCTTCTTATGTTGCGCATCTTTTTGTTTATGATGAAAGATGATAGATATGTGTCTTTTGGAAGCGGTACCTCTCTGTTTTGTGGAGTCTTTCTTCATGGTCTGGAGCCTTTTTTTGTATGTCCACTGTATGTGTCCTATGTCTCTTCCTCATGGGGATGTAATCTTAAACCTTCAGTATAGTTTCTGACTGGCATTTTGCGGCCGATTTAACGGACGAAGCCTGCTCTTCCATATCCGTGTTGTCTTTCATTGATTTTCTTCTTGTATTTGCAGAGGTTCACAAGGTTGGTGGTGGTGATGTCTGGGTTAGCGTGTGATGTGTGCTTGCTATTCACCACTGTGTTAATATACAACAACATGGCTCTCAGCTGTTGGTAAATGTGCTTTACTCTTAAATTTTGAACCCACCGTTATTTTGTTTTTTTAGGGGAGCCAGAAACCAATTTGGTTGTCAATATGCAATATTAGGCGTTGACGTACTCAACTTTGCATCCATAGAAGAGAACAAAGAAACAAAGAATGGCATAGAACCAAGTTTGGCACCAAAAAGTACGAGGACATAAGTCAGGGATGTTGGGCCATAATCTCAACCTCCGGGTTGCTCGGAACGGGCTTGCACACGTCATTGAAAGAAGCGCGCATCAGTGAATACTTCATAGCTTCCAAAACCAGAAATTTCAGCTAAATTGCGGGCTCGGAAAGCTCTGATGTGGAAACATCAATCTCGTAAGAACCTCATGAATGGGTTTAAAAACTTCAGATGAAAGCTGACGCAATGAATCGCTTTTCTAAAATATATAACAGATTTCATCAATCTCCCATTGCCTGAGAGTTGCCCTTGGAAATGCCCGAGGAGCAACTGGAAGTTAGATAGAAATAAGAAGAGTATGAGTCAATGGACCATTAGAGTATGACAAAGTAAAAGCAAGGATCACAGACCCTTTCTAGTTTTCTCGCCTTGGGACAAGCAGGGCCGTATTCTTCAAAGTGACATTGAGCTTGACACAGCCTCGAGATAGCGGAAAAGAACTGATAGATCTTACTTTAGCATACGACGTTTCACTTCGGTAGTCACTTTGATCGAAGCTTTTGTGTTCCATCTATTTGGACCTAAAGGTTGTGCTGCCCGAACCAGAAGAGTAAATATTGCCTGAATGAAAATCAGGAAACCTCTAAAACCATGAGAGTGGTTGTCGTTTATCTAGCACTCACAACAGAAACTCGGTAATACATGACCACATCGACAGTTTCTGATCTCTTAAAGAGGCATGGCGATCACCACTTCATCAATGTCAAATACGGCCGTTTCATCTTCCTTCTTACGTTGATCCACATTACATACTTGTGTCTCTCTAGGGGAATATATCTACAAAAATGGATCACGTCGGGGAGGTCTACAACATGGAGAAGGCTAGTATCTATACCTGATCTGATATTCTTAGCGGCTTGGGGTGTTGTGCTCACAGTAGCTTTGTTTTGGAAGTTTGAAGTCGAACAGATCACTGCGTTTATCAAGAGATTTGGTAGATTCGCTTATGTTTTGTTACCGTTCGATATCTTTATTTCACTAAAGCCAAACCCATTGCCGAACGTTTACTACTTGGAATTGATCTTCCTGCATAAGTGGATATCTAGAATCATTGTTGGGCTAGCTTTCATTCATGCAGTTGGTTTTGTTACTGTTTGGTTGAAGAGAGCCACATTCTTCAAGATCTTCAGATTACTGAACTTTTTTGGCGTCATTTCTATTACTGGCTTCTTGGTTATTACTGCTGTATCACTGAAGATTGTCAGAAGAAGAGCTTATAGGTTATTTTTTAGCACACACTTGATTTTAGCTTGGATTGCGGTTGCATTGTTGGAATTCCATTCAAGACCTGGTGTGGGATTTTATACATGGATAAATGTCGCATTATTCATTACACAAATCGCCACAAAGCTTTGGAAATCGAAGAACGCTGAAATCCAGAAGTTTACACATGCTAAATCTGGCTTGGAATTGGTTCAATTGAACAATGTCTTCAACGATTCAAAGAATTTTACCGCTGGGTCCCATTTAAGACTTTCATATCCAAAGGCGAATGTTCTAAACTATATTCTGCCTAGCCACCCATTTACAATTTCTTCTAGACCTGATGAAAAAGTCATAAAGCTGGTTGCTAAGAAGAATAGGCTGAGTTTGGAGACGGGGGAAACCTGTTCTGTTTTTGGTCCATTCCCAATGCTCCATCAACACTTTTTCAAGACTGCAGATCAAGTTTTATTAATCGCCGGTGGTTCCGGTATTTCATTTGTCCTTGGTATCTATTCAGAATTGATCAAGAACAGCTCTGTTAATGTTACATTGGTTTGGATCTTGAAAAATGAAGCTGACCTCTGGATCTTGGAGCATTTCAGCTTTAAGGAAATTGACATCTATGTCACTGGTACTACAGAAGGCCCCAACGACGGTGGTATTGAAGAGGTTTTATTTGAAGAGAACGAGATTCTATTAGAGAGTTCAGATCGTGATAGTCTCGAATTAGATGAATTGGACCCATTTGATGACACTAACCAAGTTAGAGGGAACAATGATAGAGAGAAAAAGATAATCAAATATGGGAGACCTAACTTATCGTCATATGCTAATAGAATAGAACAATATGACAAGGCCAACAATTGGATCGTTAGCTGTGGTACCCAGTCTTTGAATACGTCATGCCAAAAATTGGCCAATTCACTGAAAGTCAGATACCATGGTGAGTCTTATTATCTATAGTTACATCGGTTACTTATTTATTCCCAATATCTGACAAAAAGATACAATTACGTAGTCTATGTGCTGCTTTGGAAGGAAGCGGACCACTGCTTATCATATCCGCTGATATCTTCCCAAGCTTACGTCCCCAGCTTCCATTCCAAGTATTGATAATATGATGTATTTTTGCGCCCTTTTCCTCCTTTAAATCGTCGGTTAGTTCTGCCAAATCAAGGCATGACTTCAGATCAAGGAAATTGTAGATGCCCATCAAGAAGTAAGATACACGAGATGATTTCCACATAAAATCTATGAATACAATTGAGGTTCCCTAGGGAGAGAGCTTCGTTACTAAAGAGCTTGGTTACTGGAGCGCTTATAAGTGGCGGTTGGCCAAGTTTCAGAATGGTCTCAGTTTGAACCTGAATCGTATTAGTATGCAAGCACCGGCCGGTAGAATCAATGGAAGACGATGGAAACTTTTGCAAGGCGCCTTGTGCCCCTGTTAATCGTTACATCATCAATCAGGCACCCACCAGCATACCCAACTGGTATCCACAACAAGTATCCATATTAGCATTCAAATTCTGTCCCAGCACGCCGAGGCTGATATTCCGAGAAACCATCGTACATGTCCGTACAGATACCAATACTGCGCACGGCGCAGGGAACAATATTTTCTGCAACTTAAAGTTCAGGTTTCATGGGCTCATACTCGGAGAAGATGGATTTTGTGGGATTAGCTGGGAATAAGCGGATTTTGTGGATGAGGCTCGCTTTTAAGAGATTTTGAAAACAGAACAATAGACCATAGACCCTTCACCTAACGGCAAAACGCATCACTAAAAATTCGCGGGTTATCAGACAACTAACGCCATGAGAGATGCCCGTACTCTTCAGTTCCAGGCCCCATACACCATCTTCGTTTGCTTGTACGACCCACGAGCCAGTGTATTATGGCACAGGCTCCGAGATCCGGACTCGGTTTTTTAGTTAAGGCGGATGCACTGTGGACCCTACCCAGCAAGGCGTGGACCACTTCCCTGGAGTATTTAAGACATGTGCACCAGCATAATGTTTTCCGGGATACATCGTTTGGTCGTTATCTGGTGCTATTGGACCCAGGTATCCCAACCGTGAATATCCGAAATATTCCCGAAACACTTTACGAGAAGGAAGATTCTACACTAACAAGCTGGGCTAGTTTCCACTTTCCAAATGTCCCAAATTACTCAATCAACTCAGAGAGGGACTGGATACCCAGGGCCAGGGTTGATGTCAACAACCCTTTAGAAGTCCATGGAACAAGCTCATTTAACCCCAATACTCTTGGAACATTGAGACTGGGGTTATTGATGTATCGGGAAGTAAGTTAGAACTCAGCATAACTTTCCAGAAATATCTAGTGCGTACATAACATCCACATGTTATCACAACTTCCTGATTTTTAGCACTCAACCGTTTCTTTGTTGAATGTTAGAATAGTCGCAACGTTTTCAATAGACTGATTCTAACTTGCGAGCATCCTATGAATATACTCACTCAGACGATTTGTACTTAAGGCCATGTCAATTCGTAAAAGTCTCCAACTATACGTGTAACTTATTGTTCATGCACAAATGAACCAGGGCATATTGTATTAATGCCTTTCTTGGTATACCAATCCTTTTGTTAACCGCTCTTATGGCTGTATCGACATCCTTCATTCAAAAACTTACTTTCACATGGTACAAACTAGTTCTGGTACATATGATATGTTTTAGCTGTTTTGGCCTTCCCTCTGAGTCACCATTGTAGCATATTATAAAAAGCAATTCGCAGAGGCCAGAAAGTTTAAATGTTGTTCCATAATGTTCGGCGTATAGATAAGAGGGGAATTTGGATCGAGACGTAATTGATCGGTTCTATCGCGACATCAAAAAAAATTACGTCATATTACGCACAATGCGATAATACGCCATCAAGTTGAAGTCATAATTCACCTAGTTGTGAGTTCAAAGGGTGTGTTTCTGTCCTCTAGAATGCGCCGGTAGGTAAAAAGTGGAAAAAAGTTTAATGATTTCGCCCAGGATCGAACTGGGGACGTTCTGCGTGTTAAGCAGATGCCATGACCAACTAGACCACGAAACCATCTTTTCGTTTCGTTTTATGTTTCATTTTATGTTTCATACACTAGAGTTTGGATATTGATCACGTGACCAGAAAGCTAGACCCACGAATTTTGGCGTTCGAAATCGAAACTGATCCTGTTGTTAACATCGTATAAGATCCTGTCAAAGCACAATGGCATTGTTGGCAGAACTCTATAAAGCCATACTAAAGGCTGGTTTACTGCCAAAAATTATCAAGTCACTTCCGATCTTGTCAGTTTTAACGTTCATTGCTGCTTGGTCTTGGTTATTTGTTTTACCTGAAGATGGCCAATACAGAGGAACATACATATCAGAGAATGCATTGATGCCGTCGCAGGCGTACAGTTATTTCAGAGAGAGTGAATGGAATATCTTACGAGGATATAGAACGGCATTGAAGGAATTTGATGTTGACAGCGTCGAACAAAACTTGAAAACTATTGGTTCTTGGTTTGATGACATTGGTTTCAAGACTTATTATCAAAAGACAGAGTACAATACCACCAATTTATACGCGATTTGGCATGCGCCAAGGGCAGATGATACGGAAGCCATCCTATTAGGTGGTGCATACTTTCAATCAGACTCATTGTTCAACGTCGGTGGGTTAAGTTTGTTATTATCAATGTCCAGATATTTCCATCGTTGGTCAATTTGGTCAAAGAATATAATTGTTGTTATACCGCAAGATCCACGTGAATCACTAAGATCGTGGGTCAATGCCTATCACACATCTTTGGATCATTATGCAGGCTCCATTGAAAGTGCCATTATAATGGATTATCCTTCAGATAAAGACAACTTCCAATATATGGAGTTATATTACGATGGTTTGAATGGTCAATTGCCCAACTTGGATCTAATTAATACTTGTGTCATGGTCAGTGAACATGAAGGTCCAAGAATCAGCTTACAAAAAACTCCAGAGTCAGAACTATATACCAACGATTATTGGTCAAGACTAAGAATCTTATTGAAAGGAATCAAGAACTTAGCATTAGCAGGTGTGAAGGACACGGTAGGTACTGAAGCATTCAGCGGCTGGAGAATTCAGGCTTTGACATTGAAGGCTATCACAGACCCATCACAAATATCTGGTGGTGATTATGACATCACCACTTTCGGTAGAATCCCAGAAGCTGTATTCAGAAGTGTTAATAACTTATTGGAGAAATTTCATCAATCTTTCTTCTTCTTCTTGATGTTGGCACCAAGAAACTTTGTCTCCATTGGTACTTATTTACCAAGTGCTGCTTTAGTTCTTGCTAGTTTCTTGCTAAGCGCTGCTGATAACTTATTGAATGAATTTTCAGGAAACGCGTTAACTTTAAATGACTCTTTCAAAGGTCTGGGTCTTGTGTTATCCAGTTCTATTATCACTGGATTCTTTATTTTCCAGCTAGGGTTTCTCTTGCCTGTCCAAGCCACTGTGGTCATTCTTGTTTGCACATCAGCTTTGATACCACTAGGTTCATCATTGCTCTCCACCCACGTTTTAACACCAGAGATCAAGCCCTTATTAAGATTCATGGCACTATTTTTGTTTGGTTTAAACTTGACTTCATTATTGACATTAAGTTTTTCATTGACATTGCTGATAGGGACCACTGCACTACCGTTGACATTCGTGAAGGACTACAAGATCAGTTTCATCAACAAGGTACTACTGGTCATTTCAAACCCTTTTATTGTTGCCGCAATCGCTTCAAATTATGAAATTGAAGACCCATCCTTGGATGGCAACGGCAAGGTTTTGAGATTGTTCAACAATTTAATCACAAGTTGGACTATATTTGGGAACCATACTTGGTTGATAATCGCCATTGGGTTCTTGCCAAGTTGGTTGATCATTGCATTCACTACGTATATTGCTGATGCCCCAGATGGGGAATTGTTACATAAGAAGACGAAATGATTCATGATAAGATAATAAATGAACATACAATTCAGAGTCAATCACTTGTAAGTAAATATAAAATTTATTCTCTCAAAGAATCTAACTATAGGCACAGATGTAATTGAAAGTAGTAACAAAGTCATCAACGTAGGTATAATGAATTACGTTAGATATGTGGCTACTGATGTTTTTCAAAGAAATTTTCATGGAAGCGGGCCCAATCACGAATCCATTCTTCACCGTCTGGTAAAAATGTGGTTCTAACATGATAGGTACCTTCAACTTGACCAAAACCTGAACCAGGGACAACACAAATACCAGTATTTTCTAGTAATTCCAGACAATAGTACTCATCAGGTTTTAAGCCCTTTTCAGAAGCAATGCCGATGATCTTGTCATTGAAGATGATTTGTGGGAACAAATACATGGCACCTTGAGGCTTTTGGATTTCAATATTAGGCAGGGCCTTGAAGGCATGATATATTAAATCAGCTTTCTTTTGGTAAGAGGCATGTATAGCTTGACGTTCAGCCTGGTCAGTTTCATAAGAGGCATCGCCTGGTTTTGGAGGATTGACCATCATTTCCACGAGGGCCTGACCAGTGGCAACAGGGCATAGGGCAATACTGGAAATCTTTGTGAATAGCTCATAAATTTCTGGCTTAAAGTTGTAGAGTTCCATGTACCCACCCCTTTGACCACATTCACCACTTACACCTTTGGATATCGAGTGTAGTGAAGCCAATTGGACGTTATCATAGGTATCTGAGTGTCTCTGTAATTCCACAAGAATTTTTTTGAAAGAATGGAATTCGCCTTCGAAGATATTTTCTTGGTAAACTTCGTCAGCTATTATAACAACACCATGTTTAGCAGCAATACCGATGATTGACTGAATTTCAGATTTTGAAAGGACAGAACCAGTTGGGTTACCTGGGTTGATAACGACAAGGATCTTTGGTTTTATACCGAATCTTTTGGAATCCATAAGCAATTTATCGATATCTTGTGGGGTGACGGACCAATTAGTTGCTTCATTCAAGTAGTATGGGATTGGGGTAGCGTTTTTCAACGTTATTTCAGCGGTGTATAATGGGTATTGTGGGATTGGGATCAGAACACCGTCTGTTGGGCTACCTGTCAAGAGGACCTGGAAGATGTTTTTCACCGCGTCTGAGGCACCAGTGGTCAAGTATATGTTGGCTGGATCAGTGTATTTAGAGTCTTGATCCCTTTCGGTGATAAAATTGGCAACGGATTTACGCACTTCAGCGACACCTTGAGAGTGAGAGTAAGCACCAACAGAGCCAATAGCCTCCAGCAGTCTCTTAGCACGATCGATAACATCTTGTGGATAGTTTAAACCCGAGACCTCCAGTAAAGATGGGTTCTGCAAAATGGAAAGGACCGATCTGTAAAAAGTCAGAGGCTTCTGCTTCAGCTGTTGTGGGTTACCGATATTGGCATTAATGATGGACTTGAAAGGCACTGAGCTCGGGTCATTTCTCAATTTTTCACGTAGTTCTTCAGCTCTAGCTGGGATTAGACCACGAACAGCGTATTCAGCTGCGATGACTTTGGCGTTGACGTCTTTAAGACCGGCCTTTGGAGCAGCAGGCTTCAAGGAGGAGTAGTATTTGCGTTCGACGTGTGGCATGGTTCTCGAGGAGACAGTAGTTCTTAGAGCTCTCAACATAACTGTGATGAAATTAGTCGGTAAAACTGGCTGTTTTTAAATATCGGCCAAATTGATAGGAGAAGGACGAATGGTTCGTGACTAATTTTGAATCTCCAATCTTATCGAAAGAGCAAGTTTGAAGAAAATAAGACCGTGATAACGGATAACAGGGGGGAAATACAGAGTTTATGAGGCCGAGACACTGAAAGATAGGAAGGAGGAGGAAGAAACCTGTCGACAATTTTTTTAATTTTTTCACCAGGTCGAGTTCCTTTGATAAGAATAGACTCTCGGTGCTGGTTTCCCGTTGTTGGAGTCCTTTATGAAGATAATGAATAAAATCTGAGCCAATTATGTGTAGCTTAGACAAAGAGTATAGAGAGAGGTGAATTTTACAAAGGAAGACTACACCAGAGTGGCCTTCTCTATGAGCTATGCGACGCGTTGTTTCATGAGTGCTCTTTTGGGATTCAAGACCTGTGTTTAGGCCCGAAGGGACTGATCCTTGGTTGAAGACTATACGAATTACGTAATCATTTCGCGAAAGCTAGATCAGCACCCTTTTGAGAAAGGTGTCCAGATGTTTTGGTCTGATGCCTGTAGTTTGTGTTCTGAGGGAAAAAAGTATAGAGGCAAAGGACAGAGCTGATTCAAATTTATTTCTCACCCAAACAGCCTCTTGAACCCTTAGAAAAGCACAATTGCACTATGTCAGACAACCTTCCTCGCTCTAGCGATTTGGCTGCCACCTGGACCTTTGTGGAGCCGGGTCTAAAGTTGATCATTGGCGGCGGAGACGACACCTCTGCTGAATCCAATGGTGTCACTCCTCAAATGTACATGAACGTCTACTCTGCCATTTACAACTACTGTGTGAACAAGTCCAGAACACCACAGAACATCTCCACATCTAGTACTGCCTCCCAGTCTTCCCTCCTAGTTGGTGCTGAGATTTACAAGAAATTGCAAGACTACTTGAGGGCCTATGTTGAGAGTTTATCTAAGTCTTCAAATGAGTCCTTTTTGGAGTTCTATGTCAGACGTTGGACAAGATTCACAGTGGGTGCTGGTTACCTAAATCACGTTTTTGACTACATGAATAGATACTGGGTTCAAAAGGAGAGAAGTGATGGAAGAAGGGACATCTATGATGTGAACACCTTATGTTTGTTGACATGGAGAGATGTTATGTTTCTACCAAACGTTGCAGTCTTCATCAAAGAGATCCTAGAACAAATCAAATTACAAAGAGATAACCAAGTTGTTGATACAAGACTATTATCCGTTGCCATCAAGTCATTCGTCCTTCTAGGAATTGACACTCAAGATTTGAAGAAGCCAAACCTAAACATCTACATTGAATACTTTGAAGCTGCATTCCTTGAGGCCACCAAACAGTTTTACACAGCTGAATCAAACGAATATTTAAACACCCATAATGTTGTTGACTACATGAGAAAGGCAGAACAAAGAATCAATGAAGAAGAAAGTAGAGAGACTTTATACTTGGATGAACATTCTAAAAAACCATTGACTGACACATTGAATGAGACTTTGATTGTCACTCATGCACAAACCATGTTCAATGAGTTCACAAACTTGCTAGACCAAAGCCAAATTGACCACATTTCCAAGATGTTCAACTTATTCAACAGAGTGCCATCTACGTTAGAACCTCTCGCCAAGTTGTTCACTCAATATGTGGAGAATCAAGGTCTGAAAGCCATTGAAAACCTACAGAATGACTTTGCTAAATCTAATGAAAATGATGCCAAAAAGAAATCAGCCGTCATTGATCCAAAGCAATATGTTAGAACTTTGATCTTGGTCTATGAAGCTTTCCAGAAGATTGTCGCTACTGCATTCCAGAATCATCCAATCTTTGTCAGAGCTTTAGATACCGCTTGTCGTTCATACATCAATGTTAACTCAATCGCTAAACCGCCAAAATCAAAAGCCGATTCCAAGACTCCAGAAATATTGGCAAAATATAGTGATAACTTATTGAAGAAGAATAAAGATGCTGATGCCACTAGTGATATGAGTGTGGATGACGTTATGAGTATTTTCAAGTTCTTGACTGATAAAGATGCATTTGAAACTCACTACAGAAGATTGTTAGCCAAGAGATTAATCCATGGTACCTCATCATCAGAAGAAGCCGAAGAAGCTATCATCCAAAGATTGCAAACTGAAAATTCACTAGAGTACACTTCCAAGATCACCAAGATGTTCCAAGACATTAGAGCTTCCCATGAGTTGAAACAATTATTCAAAGAAGAAGTGTCTAAAAGTAGTCGTGAAGTTTCAAAGACCATTGTCCCAGATTTTGAACCGTTTGTTCTAACAGAAATGATGTGGCCATTCACATTCAACAAAACTGCTTTCCAACTACCAAGTGATCTAGTTCCAACTCACGCCAAACTTGAAGAATTATATGGTAACAAACATAGTGGTAGAGTCTTGAAATGGTCTTGGTCACTATGTAGAGGTGAAATCAGAGCCAACCTCTCCAAACCAGGTAAACCACCTTTCACGCTGACAATGACTTTACATCAAATGTCATTATTGTTGCCATTCAATGAAAGTAGTACATACACATTTGGTGAATTAATGGAATTGACTGGTTTGGATGCTAACACAATCATAAATTCAATAACGCCATTCATCAAATACAAACTATTAACCCAGTCACCATCAGGTTCCGAAAACATTGGTCACAAAGACACCAAGTTCACGGTTGTTAACGAGTTCAAGTCTAAGAGATTAAAAGTCAGTTTTGTCACATCCAATAAATCAACTGATCAAAAGCAAGAACAAGAAGATGCCGAGAGAGAAATCAATGAAGATCGTAAGATGTACTTGAAGGCCTGCATTGTTAGAATAATGAAAGCCAGAAAAACCCTTGCTCACAATGCATTGATCAATGAAGTTGTTCAGCAGTCACATCAAAGATTCAGTGCAAAGATCGCTGATATCAAGAGATGTATTGATAACTTGGTTGAAACTGAATACTTGAAGAGAAATGAGGATCAAACTTACGACTATCTAGCTTGAGTCAATAAAATGATTGATAAAAATAAAGCTTTCGTAGTCTGCTTATTGGTGATTTAGTCTATCTTCGTTTCATCAGCCTTAGTCTTTTGACCATGTAACTCTCTGAGACTCATATCACAAATCAGGATAACCAAGAAATGAGATGGCTAATCCAGGCAGGTTGCTCAGAGAGACATATTTTGAAGCTGAACTGACGATGGCAAGGGATTTGAGTGAGAAGAAGCCGGCAGAGATATTAAAAAATATAACAGAACTCCTCATGGGGGGCTCGAACCCCCGACATTTCGGTTAACTTCCGCTAAGAAATGATTTTCCCTTAGTTTGACTGTAAAAGCCGAACGCTCTACCAACTGAGCTAACAAGGACGAGTTCTAAAACTTTTGAGAGGGATATCTGTGTGCTAGTATGTACCGCACGTGATATACACGTGATATACACGTGATATACACGTGATTGGAACGTGATGATAAGTGAAAATTTTCAATTTTTCACCGGTCCGCAACCGGTCGCGAGCACACTCTCGGTAAGTGCCACACTTGGGATGACTAGAAAAAGGGAATGAGTAATCGAAGCGATGGAAATATAAAAGTTGAAAAATTTCACAACCGTTAATTTATCTTGGATCCCGTTATAACTACAATCAAGGAATAATTATGTGTGGATCCTGCGAAGAAGCCAAAGCTGCTGCTCAAGAACCAGCTCCTGTCACCAACGCTAACGGTGATGCCAACACCGGTGAGTGCTTTTTTGATAAGCTTTTTGACAGCTTGGAGTACTAACACCTTTGTCTAGACCTGTACAAAAAAGTCACTGAGGAAAAACGAGCCCTAGTCACACAGAACCCATACGGTCCTAATCCAGCTGACTACTTGTCAAATGTCTCCAACTTTCAACTGATCGAATCTACTTTGAGAGAAGGTGAACAGTTTGCCAATGCCTTCTTTTCCACTGAGAAGAAAATCGAGATTGCTAAGGCCCTTGATGACTTTGGTGTTGATTACATTGAATTGACCTCCCCAGTCGCCTCTGAACAATCCAGACAAGACTGTGAGGCCATTTGTAAACTAGGTTTGAAAGCCAAGATCTTGACCCATATCAGATGTCACATGGATGACGCTAGAGTCGCTGTTGAAACTGGTGTTGATGGTGTCGATGTTGTCATTGGTACCTCTCAATTCCTAAGACAATACTCTCATGGTAAGGACATGAACTACATTGCCAAATCTGCCATTGAAGTTATTGAATTCGTCAAATCAAAAGGTATCGAAATCAGATTCAGTTCCGAAGATTCATTCAGATCAGACATTGTCGATCTATTAAACATTTACAGAACAGTTGACAAGATCGGTGTTAACAGAGTTGGTATTGCCGATACCGTTGGTTGTGCTAACCCAAGACAAGTGTATGACTTGGTTCGTACTTTGAAATCAGTCGTCCACTGTGACATTGAAACTCATTTCCACAATGATACCGGTTGTGCCATTGCCAATGCTTACACTGCTCTAGAAGCTGGTGCCAGATTAATCGATGTCTCTGTGTTGGGTATCGGTGAAAGAAATGGTATCACCCCATTAGGTGGTTTGATGGCTAGAATGATTGCTGCTGACCGTGATTACGTCTTGTCCAAATATAAACTACACAAACTACGTGACTTAGAAAACTTGGTCGCTGAAGCCGTTCAAGTCAACATTCCATTTAACAACCCAATCACTGGTTTCTGTGCTTTCACTCACAAAGCCGGTATCCATGCTAAAGCTATCTTGGCCAACCCATCCACTTATGAAATTCTAAATCCATCCGATTTCGGTCTATCAAGATATATACATTTTGCTAACAGATTGACCGGTTGGAACGCCATCAAATCAAGAGTGGAACAATTGAACTTGCATTTGACCGATGACCAGGTCAAAGATGTTACTGCTAAGATCAAAAAATTGGGTGATGTCCGTCAATTGTCCATTGACGATGTTGACTCCATTATTAGAGACTTCCACGCTGACGTTTCCACTCCAGCCTTGAGATCAACCGATGCTGAAAACCAACCAGAAGAATTGGACATTGAAGGTCCAGAAACTAAAAAACAAAAAGTTTAAAGAGTGTTAGATAAAGGACAACTGTTTCCATTAGTTTTAAACAATGATTTTTTTCGTCATGTGTGGGTTACGGAGTGATTCATATTTATCTTTTTTACTTATTGTACGCTTTTTTGTTAAATCTATTTACTTATGACGTCCTTGTAGATACTCCGATGTTCACAATTGTAGAACTTTGACTTTAGATTGTTTAACTGTTCATGTTTTGTATGCATCTTGAAAATTTATGTGCCAAAAAATTACTTCTTCCGCTTCATCAACACCATCAATTGAACTATGAAATGCCCACTGTGAATGAAGTAAGAAGGAAATTAAAAATACAAAAACTTGTGACATTGCAGGACTCACTAACACCAGATAGAATCAGATCGTCTCTGAGATCACCAACAATCTAAACCGATTAATCCCACTTGGAGTACTGTTCTTTCTAAATGTTCCCAAATCGCCCTCACTTCCAGGTGAAGCGCCAGACGGCTGGAGATGGTTTGATGTTCCTTACTTAGGCTCCAGAGGCCCTATGCTAGACGATCTTGGTCAACCGCGCAGCTTTGCTCCAATAGTGTTGGATCTTTGCTACTTGATAGAGAGATTGCGTATTAGAATCACATTTAAGACGGTCAGAGTACACAAAGGGTTGAAAGTGGCGGTGCTCAGGGTTTATGCTATACCAGTCGACATAGAGAATGCTCGGTTTGTGGAAAAAGTGAGGTCTAGACTGAGGTTTGGAAAGGCTGACAGCTGGAACGTGTCAAAGTATAAGGTGATCATGAAGAAGCTTCTCTCTGTTCTTGACTACTCACAGGAAAGTTGGGATGGTTGTTTCCAAGATAGAGGGACACCTCTGTTCGATGCTTTGGGGCCATTTGAAATTTTTGACATCAAGAGTATTGGGACTAGTGAGTACATCAGAGGTCAGGATAAATTGGGTCACCATTTGTTAAGATTGACAAAAGGTCAAAAATTGGAAAGCGACAACAATACATCGGATCAATCACTAGAGTCTAGGGTTACAGATGTTTACAATGCCATCGAGTTCAAGATTGATAGGTCGACTGAATACTACTATGAAGTTCAAAACATCAAAGGTCTGAAGAGCACACTGTATAATTATCAGTTGGAATCTGTTGCAAAGATGCTTGAACGCGAATCACAAGCCTCAAATCAACTGATGCCTCATCTACTGACTTTCATCAAGACCAACGTGAAGTTCTACCTGGACATAATCGATTTTTCATTCAAAGAATCACCAGACTATTACTCTACCCCAAGAGGTGGTATCCTAGCTGAAAATCTGGGCCTTGGTAAGACTTGTATTTGCCTTGCATTGATTGTTCATACGAAGTATGAGTTCTCAGAGACTCCTGGAAGGTATGCTGTTGACGGCGTTAGAGACTTCAAGGTGAGATCACTGTTGGAGCAGAGTGCTAGAGTCATTAATCGCCGTTCCCTTCCCTGGAGACTTCACTTGAATCATTTACCTCCTAACTGCGTGAAGGAGCTTGAAACGTCACCTGGGTATTTCTATTTCAAAAGGGATGGTATACTTGCAAAGAATTCACATACTAGAGCCAAGCCAATCGTTAGAGAGGAAAAGTTACTTTTGTCATCAACGACGTTGATCGTCTGCCCAGACAATCTATTCAACCAATGGGAGGCTGAAATTTTAAAACACGTCGAAGAGAATGCTCTTAAGGTTTTAAAGCTACAAGAATCCAAAAAGGTTCCACAAGCGTCAAAGGTGATCAGTTTCGATGTGGTCTTAATGTCTAATTCAGCATACGTTTCGGAGATTCCATCTACTTCAGAACTCTCAAGAATCTATTGGAAACGCTTCATCATTGATGAAGGCCATTCAATGAATCAAAGATCCACAAGAGCTGTGGCACTATCCAGAGAGCTGAAGATTGAAAGAAAATGGGCTGTAACAGGTACACCAACCTCTGGAATGACTAAGCTGCACATGAATGAATCATCCGGATTAGATATCAGTAGAGGGTATACGGTTAAAAGAAGCTATAATCCAAGGGACGATTTGTCAAGGCTCGGCTCCCTAATAACTAATTTCTTCAAGATTGAACCGTTTGCAACACAGAATGACTTATGGACCAAGAATATCATAAAGCCATTCATTGAGAACATCCATGGTTCGGAGCATTCATTGATAGCGATGCTCGACTCTATCGTTGTTCGTCATTCCACTAACCAAGTTGAAACTGATGTCACTCTACCACCTCTTTTTCATAAGCCAGTGTTTCTTGAACCTTCGTTCCATAACAAGTTATCAGTAAACCTATTTACAGCAGTGCTGGCAATCAACGCTGTTAGTTCTGAAAGAGAGGATCGTGATTACATGTTTCATCCATCGAACAAGGCAGATCTCGGGAGACTAGTTACAAATCTTCAAAGATCCACTTTCTATTGGACCGGTTTCTCAATTGAGGATCTGGAGAGCATGTTATCAGTGACTCGAGCTTGTATTGATAAAAAGAATGAAGACGGGTCAAACTATTACAATGATGATGATATGAGACTACTGAAGAGATCCATCAAAAATTGCAAGACGGCACTTGGTGATAAAATTTGGAGGCTGGTTTCAACAATTCATGAGATGAGTTATTACGTTGGTGGTTTGAATAAAGAGTATCATAAAAATTTTGGAATTGGCAAATTTGAGGACTTGTCCATTTTTGGTGCTCCACAGCTCTATTCATTGCAGAAGTTCTTCTTCAGACATCGATTCTTACAAGGTGAAAGTCTGGCCATGAAGCTAAGGGATGAGAGTTCAGACTTCTGGAATGCTTATTGGAAAGAGGCAACTAAGAAAAACGCAGAAAGGGCTAAGAAAAATGATGGCCAAAGCATTGAGATACCCAGAGTGAACGAAGAACTCGACAACCAAGAGAGACTATTGCTGAAATCTCCTAAAAAATCACAGATCAAGTATGAAGATCCACAAGTAGTTAGAAGTGTTGGTGGCAGAATTGATTTCAACTCTCAGTCAAACACCCCTGAAACAAAATCGCCCAGCTTCATGGCTAGAATGCAGGGTACAGCCTCTGCCAAACTATCTTACATGGTTTCCAGACTACTGGAACACCAATACACTGATGTGAAGTCCATTGTTTTCTTTGAATTTGAAGACAGTGCCTATTATTTATCAGAGGCTCTTGATATACTTGGTTTGAATTATACACTTTATGCCACCTCAGTCCCCAAGCATGAGAGACAAGATCGTATTAATCAATTTAAAGATTCACCAGCTGGTCATTGTTTGGTAATGGATATCAAGTTGGCATCACATGGTCTTACTATCACAGAGGCCACGCGAGTCTATTTTCTGAAACCTGTTTGGAAAAAGTCAGTTGAGGCACAAGCTATCAAAAGAGCACATAGAATTGGACAGACCAGCGCTGTTCATGTAGAGACCCTTATTTTGAAAGGTACACTGGAAGAAGAGATGTTCAAGCAGAAACTATCTCATGTTGATGACAAGGAAGCCAATATAACTGTTTCAGATGATGTCCAGATTCAGGAATACATCACCAAATTTGATTTCTTGAAGACTGATCATACAGAGATGCCATATTCTGAGTTCAAGAGTGAAAATTGCAGCGGTTTCAAAGTGCTGAACAAGAGAGTGTTCGAATATGATGAACTACTAGAACACACCGGCTATTTGGAGAAGAATAATATGACGAATTGGAAGATCCCTGTGTTTTCCAAAGAGGCACAGCACAAAGTTTCCAGAGCTGCTAGTGAAACTACTCGCTCTGTGAAACAGGCGACCAGTAAAGTCATTGAGGTTGAAGAATACTGGGAGCGACAAGCCAAGACATTTCAGCTGGAGAAGGAGAACAAGAACATTATTGATGAAAGTAACGACGTTAATGGTGGCGATGAGACGCCAAGAAAGAAGGTAAGATTTTCGTAATCCTTTTCTACTTATAATACAGACATTATGTTAATTTAAGCATTAGTGTATCTCAATATGACAGTCCCATCAACGGAGGTTGATAATAGTTTACCCTCATGTTCGTCGACATCGATGACTGTCCCTGAGTTCCCTGTCAATTTTCTCAATAATTTCTTTGAGGTAATGTCCCAGGACGTTATAGTTCTATCAGCAGAACCGGAGTATATCACATGTTCTCTAAGGATGACCCTGATCAGCAAATTTTCATTACCAGAAGCAGCACCATCGTAAACTGCGTTTGGCCTTATATGATTTCCTGGGACAATTTTTGGTTCATGGATTCTGACAGTGTCATCCATGGATCTTGAGATCAGATTGGAATCATCAACAGAAAGGGATGTGATTGTATCTGAATGCTGAGTTTCAACTTCAAAAATTGGCTGGGATGGGGATCTTAGATCCCATGCTCTGATAACTGGTTCGATCCCTGATGTGTAGATGATGTTTTTGTGTAGTGCAATTGTAAGTAATGGGTATTCAGTCTTGAAGCTATTCACTGGCTTTTTGGAGTTCTCATCCCAGATATATGCAAAGCCATCATCACCTGCAGATGCAATTCTGGAGGAATCCAGATCAACTTCGTTGACCACGAGACTGTGCTGTGAAAACTTCCTCAGTTTCTTACCAGTGTTTGTATCCCATAGACCTAGCGTTGTATCAGCGGAGGAAGTGACCACCTTATCTTGATTCAGCCATCTAACAGAGGTGATGGCACTCTTATGTCCAAGGATCTCACCATAATTCGGGCTTTCTGAACACTGATCTAAACTATGGGGCAAGCTCCATAGAAGAAGTTTCTTGTCAACACCGCCGGAAGCAATTGAATCACCATTTGGGCTGAATTTTGCTGATGAAACCGACCCTTTATGGCCTTCAAGACTAAAAGACTGAACCTCGAACTGTAACTGACGTTAGTAAAATCTTCGCAAATAGAAATCAAAATTTGCACATACACTCTTGTATCCGTTCTCATTAGTTCTCTGTCTTTTAACCAGTGACATTTCTCTTCCCTTTCTCGACAAACACACAGCCAATTTGCTCCTCTCCCCATTACCACTAGGTCAATCTAGTTAGTATCCTCATTTTTTTCATTAGCGATGGTGGTGTCTGGATGTTACATTGTTCCTCTGCCCCAATCATGAAATCCAAATAAAAAGTGGAAAAAAATAACCCTTTTTTGGTCATAAACGGTGCAACAACTCCACTAAACAACGCCACCCATGTTCTCCTTACGTCGCTCCACCGCTGTCGCCCCACGTGCCGTCCGCTCTGCCGTCAGAGCCTACTCAGAAGGTTCCACTGGTAGTAACCGTCCAGCCGGACAAGGTGACGCTTTCACCAAGCGTGAGAAAGCCAACGAAGACTACTACGTCAAGCAACACGAAAAAGAGCAATTGGCCAAATTGAGAGAATCCTTGAAGAAACAGAAAGAACAATTGTCTGAACTGGAAGATAAGATGTGAGTAGATCCCTGATGTTTGCGACCGATTGAGATTAAGCTTTACTAACGACACCCACAGCAACAACTTATCAAATTAAATTCATCCATTGATGGATAGCGCTTAACATTCAGATCACTGAAGCGAATCTGCAGGGATAACTACCCAATGTTGCAATAGGAAAGCTATAAACAAACTTACTTTTGTGACCTGGTGTTGAAATGTTGGTTCGTCTTTATATGCCTTATGAATTCTTTACACTTTTATATTATCAAGAAAAGGTACAAGCGAAGGATGGTAGTTTATCAGTAGTCATCTAGGGCGTGTATTACGTTCTGTAGCCCACAGGATCTCACCCGTTTGATCAAAAACTGGGTCTGTGAATCTTCAACAAGGGTTTTCACTCGGTTATTTTGATCGACTCAACGGTGTGTATAAATGTCACTTGTAACATGGTCAAACTGTGCTCTGAGTTCAACGGACGAAGCTCTGAAACCATCACACCAAAAGGGGACAAGTAGGACCAATAGTGTCATGCAAAACCCAAAGACTATGTAGCACAACACACGCCCACTTCGGATGTTTTCCCAGGGTTGCCCAGTCCAGGAGTGCGAGGACTAGTCCCAGAACCTTAGGCGAGCGGATGACCCTGCCTAGGGGATCTAGAGATCAATGCATCTCACAAGACCAGAAAAGATTCAAAGAACCTTTGGCAGGACTCCAGCTGGCCTACGTTCGTATCTTTTCTGTCCAGGAAGGGGTCCGTAGGTTAGCCCAATTACCCATTAAATTTTGTTATTTGTCACCTCCCGTAAAATCGTAATACTAATCGACATGGGCCAGAACCGCGATGCCACATTATGGAACAAACGGGTCGCGGCAATTGCTTATCGGCTCAACGCTAAGGGACCAGCTACGATAAACCTAAGAGTATATTAAATAGTCAATAGAAGTCATTAGAAGTCATTAGAAGTCATTAGAAGTCATTAAGAGTTATATAAAACGCCCATTCGGTGGGTGTAAGTGGGTATACATGTGAATATCGAATTTCTCTGACAGTCATCGCTGTACGTGGCGGATCCCGTAAGCAAAGCCCAGTGCAGTCATCCCTAGGGCAAGCACA